>JAFIRS010000371.1:600000-781053 GCA_018342105.1 Gonioctena quinquepunctata | reverse complement strand
ATTTGACAAACCTATCATTGATAAACAATCGATTGCTGGTTTTTTTTACACAATTTTTTTATACTCCGTGTGGAGGTAATTGAAATGGTATGCACAGGGGGGGAATGGGGGGTTTTCTGTTTTTTTCCCAAAATTTTCCGATTCGTCTGCTGAACCCTCATTTTCCCGTATTTGTTATTGATTAACTTATTAATAATTTAAAAAAAATTACAAAAAGGGGAATTAAAGTGTTATGAAAAAAGTTTTTGTTTTAAAAAAATTTTTTAAATTAAAATTTTTTTTAAATTAAAAATATATGATTTTATTTGGTTTTAAAAATTTCGTGAAATATTGGAAATATGATGTTATAAGAGTACTTTTGGGTTTTGCGTGTCCCAAAGAATTTCTCAGATTTTTTCCTAACTAGTAAAAAAGACTATTTTTTATATATATATATATATATATATATATATATAAAAAAATTTGGGGTATATATATATATTTTTTAATTTATTGCCATTGTTTATTTTTTTTCATTTTCTAAAAGGGGGGCCTTAGTCACTTTTTTTTTTTTTACAGTTTCCCCTTGTTTAGTATTCCGGGTTTTAAAATAATTAAAAAAAAGGGGTTAAAAACATAATATTAAAAAAAAATTTAAAAAAATTAAAAAAGGGAAAAAAAAACAACAAAATAAAACCCTTTTACCATACGTACAAAAAAAACCAAAAAACCAAAAAAGGGAAAATAAAACAAAAAAACCTGTTTAAAATACAAATAACTTTTAAATTTTAAAAAATTAAAAAAAAAACCCCAAAAAATGATTTTTTGCCCAAAAAAGCTTTTCCCCCTTTTCACGGGACAAATTTTTTTGTTGCCTCCCTTTTCTTTTAAATTTTCCCCAAAACCCTTTTTTTTTTATTTTAATTTTAAAATAGGGGAATTTTTTTTCAACAAAAATAAGGTTTAGGAACGTATATAAAATGAAAAGGTTTTTAAAATAAAAATTTTCACACCCCCCATTTAGTAATTTTCTACTCTTCAGGGGTTTTGATTTATTAACAAGTTTTTTGTTGTTTTTTTTGCTTTTTTTTAATTTCGGGAATTTTAAACTTTATGCATTTTGGGGCCTTTTTAAGTTTGAATCGCCTATTTGTTTTTTTTCCCAAACCGTAAATACAGCATTTCCCCGCAACGAAAGATAGAATGAACATGTTGTTGAAAACAAATTTAATTTTCGTTAGGGGGACATAATTTTTTTAAATTTTACCAAAATGACACTTTTCAAAAAAATCGTTGACGTTATCAAATGTTTTCCATCACAGTAGGAAAAATTAAATTTTTTCCAACTGGGGATGAAGAGTTATTTGTGAAACCCGTTGGGAAAACACAAAAAGTAATGCTTTTTTCCTTTTCCCAAAGGAAAGCGATTTACCCAAAGTGTTTCACAAATTTTTTTTTCCCAAATTTGATATTGGGCCCTTTTCAATTCAAATTATAAATATAAAAAAAATATATTTAAAAAACAAGAAAGTTTTTAACGCACTAAAAATAAAAAAAATAATTTTAATATTCAATGACTATGCCAAAAGCATGGGTGGTTTTGGTTACGTATCTTTGAGAAACATAATACTTTTTAGAGTAAGATCCCAGAGCCGGCAAACCACCTACCTACCTCATTTTAGAAGCTGATATTTTAAGTATGAATAGGTGATATGTAGTTGAGAACTATGCTCTTGCTAGCTTGAAATTGAGAAATTGTTTAGTTTTGGGATGAATATTCAAATAAAAAAAGCAAATCACTTCAATTTCAAGCAGATATTACTGTTTTTTTAACGAGTAGACAAGTCGTAGGCGAGTTCAAACACAGTTTCTGGGGTGTTCTAACATTTTTCGGCAACCGTATCGATGGGAAAGTTTTAAAGATAAATATTGCTAAACAATACCAAATTTTCTTAGCCCAATACAACAAATGTTCTCTCGATGTTTGTTTTGGAATAAGGTATTTTCACAAGCAACATGTCTTCCTTGTCCTTTATATGATCAATTGACGCACCGGTATCCTAATAATTGTTAGCTACTGATTACTTTCTTCCTACAATCGTGATTTTTGTTAAACTTTCAATTAGCATTAGGTAGGTTTCATTGTCTGCTCCCCTAAAAAATTTGTTGATCTGTTCGCTGCTAAAGACTTTTGATTTCTTTGCTTTATAACCAACGTTCTTCCTTTTAGGAAATGCAATAACCTTCGGGAACATGGCTATGTTTACATTATGCTTCACACTATTTACCATAGAGTACATGCTCCTCAGCGTAGAGGATTTATCAATTTCTGATTTTCATGCCAAATAAGCCAAAATTACGTCCTCTGTAATAGTTTTGCATTTCTTTGCATCAATCTATTTCATGAATAAGTTATAAACGTTTTCGTACCATTTTGATTTTCACGTAATTTGCATTGGAAATTTTGCCCGTCACATTTTCATCTCGCTTTCCATTATTATTGCAAAACCATGCAAACTTTTGAGAAGCAAAATGGCAACTATTCTAATGTCCATTGGCCAAAAGTCGTTATTTCGTTGCCATGGTAATGATCAACTGCATTCTTCTAAACCATACCTACATAGATTCTCATACTATTATTTGTAAAATAACAACAACAATTTAATTATTTCCGGCCTAGTCCGGAAAATACGTACTTCCCAGACTAGGTCGGAAAAGTGCTACTTTATCAAAGATAAAGCGTACAGGAAATGATTACTTTGCGGACGGTTGCCAAAAAAAATCATTACTGACCATTTGTAACTGAATTGAATCATACTTCGAAATCCAATAAATTAATTTGATCTCTTTATTTCATCAAGTTTCGCTATACAATATTTCAAGATCAGGAATCAGAAAACAGAGTGGCTCGGTATGTATTCCAATTATTTATTTTAATAGTTCAAGTCTTTGTTGATTTTTTGTTACATACGTACCTACTAAACTTTTCGAGTTCAAATACCTAAAGAAAATTAATCACAAGAAGTGGCCAGTTCATATAAATATGAAAGTACAAATCTGAATAACAATTGAAACAGATATTTTGTAAATATTTTTCACTTCAATTGCACGAGAGGTTTGTATTTTATCGGGTAAATTTGGGTTGTTTAATGAGAAACTGTTGCCTAGCAATTAGACGAGAAAAAATGTCAACTATTAACGCTCCACCTTCGGTGTCGCGTTTTTAAGTTGATAGTTTTTCGAGTCAAATTGCTAAAGGAAACAGTTTAGATTTTGAACAACACAAATTTACCCGATATCAAACAGTGTAATTCGGCAGGACAATTTAATGAATAAGAAATTTAGAATCATATCAATGCAAACTTTATTTATTTTGGCAACCAACACCGCGATAATTGATAAACATAATCACGTAATTCCGCAGACAATTTAATGAATAAGATATTTAGAATTGTCATTGATAATTCCTGATCTCAACACTCAAACGCTCAGATACATTCAAAGTACATGAATTAAAAAAAAATTGTTCCGGTACCGAATCGAACCCGAGCCTCCTGGGTGAGAGCCAGGTATCTACCACAACCATACCGGATACATTAATTTTTCGTGCGTGTTATTGTAGAGCCAAATTTGAAATAATTTAAGTAATGATCTCAACCTCAACAATACATTCAAATTTACTGATAATCGCGACTGCGCTTTGTCATAATTTATGCGCTTAGTCTGTTTTTTTTTTTTTTTGAAGCGATCACTAAAGAATGTCAGCCATTCTTGTTGAAAAGGGGAACTTTCTCAATTTAATATTGAATAGAAATATTTTTCTGTAAATTGAAAAATCCACCATAAAAAATAAAGTTATTCTTATGAATATCTAACAAAAAACAAAAACTTCTCTATTAATTAAGACTACTTCCCTTCTAATTAAGACTGGAATGGAAAATCAGATTTTGAGTTAGGGTCCTTTCAGTAGTTCAATGTCCAGCGTAGCTTTAGTGGGAAAGTAGTTGTTTTCTGTTATATTTCACAAAAATAACTTAATTTTTAAAGTGAATTTTCAATTCTCAGAAATATATTTAATTGAGAATTTCCCTTTTCAACATGTATACCCTACAAGAGGTTATGTTGAACGATGAGAGATAGTGAACTAAAGTTGATTTTGAGTGGCAGATGATTCCACATTTGATTTTTGAACACCCTGTTCTATTTTCAAACAAATCAATCAGTCATTCTTCAATAAGAAATATATCATATCAAAGAAATATATACCTATTATTTGATGTCACCCATATACAACTAATCAGTTGTTAAAAAACGAATCAGTCCTAGTTCGACAAATGGTTGAGAGTTATCATACAGCGCCAGGCATTTGTTATTTAGTTGAAAAATGTCGATTTTTCAAATGGCATGTTCAAAAACTTCTTCAAACATTTTTGAAGATAAGCGTTATTTCCTTAAAATACAATATTTTCCAGTTATTTTAGGGAAAAACTATTTCTTAAGAAAAAGTACAGATGGATGCTTCTCTGTGGCTAATCGCTTTTTCCTAAGTACCTACTTTGCGAATACAATGTGATTATGCTTATGCTTAAAAAATTAAAAGAGTTATCAAAATTATGAAACTTAGAAAAGGAACGGGAATATCGCACACACGTACTCGTTATTAGGTAACCTATATTAGAAACTTTTTATAAAAATTGATCAAACTGTCATTTTAAATCGAAACTTTAACTTTTTTTAAAGGAAATACCTTCAATTTTAAGATTGGAAAATGTAATGTATTTTAATTTTTTTAAATTTTAAAGCGAAATACTTTCTTCTAGTCATTACTACAGTTTTTGGTAATATTTTTTGACGCACAACTTCAGAAACATATTTAGAACTATCTCAGGTAGGGTTCTGTTTTTTCTTTATGTGGTACATACGGAACCATGAAAGAAAAATACTGAATTTCATGCATGGCCTAGTGCACTGAACAGTATTTTTTTTTCGCCCCATCATCGAGGAAGAGATCCTCTGAGGAAACTAAATTCGATGAATTATTACAATAGTACAATAACTAGAAAGTACCAGCCACCGGCGTTCCAAAAGATATAGATTCGAATTTAAAATTTCTAATACTTCTTTTCTCGACTGATTGTTCTATTGATTTCCATATGCTATTAATGATAATGAGTCTTAAAAAAGAGAGAAGGTGTTGAATCCGACGTTACTTTAGGAAAAACAGATGATGTAGGTACTTCTAACTTTCCAAATAGATTTTGGACATAAAAAAAAATTCCGATACCGGGAATCGAACCCGAGCCTCCTGGGTGAAAGCCAGGTATCCTAGCCACTAGACCATATCGGATGATAAAAAGTTTTGCCGTCTATGAATGGCCGGATTTTCTAATTTATTCATACTGCCCTAACATTGGTTTTCAACATAAAATAAAAACTTTTTAACAAAAAATTACACCGGCGAAAATATCAACGGAAAAGCAAGAAATAAAATAAACCTTTTCTAAATTATAATTGAGCTCCTAAACTAATGTGAGTAACTGATTTTGAGTCGGCGCCAAACAAACAATTATCGAAGATCATTATATTACTTTGAAAGAAGTAATCAAAACGCAGCCGTGTATCTAGCTGCCATCATTTTACGCTTTACCTAATTCAATTGCTAGTATGTTTGGCGCCGACTCAAAATGAGTTACTCACATTAGTTCAGGAGCTCAATTATCATTTAGACTAAGAAGGTTTATTTTATTTTTTGCTTTTCAGTTGATTTTTTCGTCGGTTTAATTTTTTGTTAAAAAGTTTTTATTTTTCAATTTTTTGTTGCTGAAATCTACTAATTACTACCTACTTAATTTTTTATTACTTCCAAAATACTTACTTACCTAGATTACTTCAACTATTAACTATCAAATAATATGATTTTCTATTTTAACTATTTATTGTTATATAATATAAATTAATTCTGAAAGTTCTGGTTGGTTGATTTCTTCACTTTGTATATAATTCCATCCTTTCATAGAATGTAATCATTTTGACGGATGTAGGAGGGTATGTCAATGTCAACTACATATGTGTGCCAAAGTTCACAAGTGAAAAATCAATCATCCCCTATTTTTCTACCCATAGGGGTGTATCATTTCATATCAAATTGAAATATAATCAACTATGAGGTATATCCTTCCTAATAAAAAAAATCATCCGAATCGGAATACCCACTACAAAGTTATGCCTGATAGAATCGGTTAACGGACCAAAATTCAGAGGGTGAACGATCAATATCCTTCATTTTGCTACCCTTAGGGATGGATTTTGATGTTCAAATTGGAATGGGACCACCTTCGAAGTACACCCTATCCAATCATCGGAATCGAACCGCTCTGTAAAAAGTTGTGCGTGATCATACATAAAAAAAAAATACGCGTCGAATAGAGAACCTCCTCCTTTTTGGTTTCGTCGGTTAAAAAATCCGATAGCTGGAATTTAACCCTAACTATCTGTGTGATAACCAGGTATTCTAGCCACCAAATAGTATTGGATGATAAAAAGTTACCGGCTCGTGGGTTGGCTATTCTTAGATTTATATTCAAAGTGCCGTTAAATAGGTTTTGGATTTGGACATTCCTATACCGGGAAGCCAACCCGATTCGAGCCTCCTGGGTGAAAGCCAGGTATCCTAGCCACTAGAATATATCGGATGATAAAAAGTTTTTCGGTCATTGAGTCGCCGAGTTTTCGAAATATATATATATATATATATATATATATATATATATATAGTGTGTCTCACTTCTCAAGGAAACACACCTTTACTCCGTAATTAAAGGAGTAGAATACTGAAATTTTCATGATAGTTAGATATACCGAGGATGAGTCTAAATCTCTTCTGGGGTTAACCTGAGTGACATACACTGCGCGCCATGGGCGATGGATAGAACGTTTTTGCGAAAAATTATTTAGGGGGCAAGATAGGCTCAAAATTGATTACTCTCGTTTCGGACGTCCTTTGTCTTAATGGATTTGAAAGGTTTTCACGACGTTTCGAATGCTTATATCTGCAATCGTTTTCATGGGGATACTGATAAGCTTAGGTGCTACTTACTTATTTATATGTCTGTCGGTGCAATTCCGCCATGTGCAGTGGTGCGTGTGATTTCGCGTGGTGTGGTGGTGCGTGAAGTTTCGCGCCTCTGCAGTCCGCCAGAAAGGGCAATCAGTGATTTCCATACGTTCTTGATCTCAACGCTTTGACTCAAGGCGTTATTGGCTTCGATGTAGGCGATACATTTGAACTTTTGTCTGAACCAATGCTCCTTTCTATGTAGAACACTCGAGACGTCCCATATACTTCGATATTCTTGCGTGGTCAGCAATTGCTGATTTTGACGTTTCTTCGAGTTGAGTCCATTTCTTGTGCTCATCCAATCTTACCGATAACGCCCTCTTTGTCTCTCTAATGTAGGGATGTCCGCATTCATATGGAACTTAATAAATACAATACTTACTGGTTTCATTTATCTTGTCTGGTTTAGTCTTGGTAAGTACTGCCGGATTGGAAGCAGCTCTTGATGTTGAACTTGTTTCCGATCCTTCTGATCTTCTCCAAGAGACCTCTGATGTATGGAAGGCAGATCACTGTGTTTTGTTGTTGCTCTTCAGATGTCTTAGGTCTCTGGAGTTGATTCGATAC
Organism: Gonioctena quinquepunctata; assembly: GCA_018342105.1. NCBI lineage: Eukaryota > Metazoa > Arthropoda > Insecta > Coleoptera > Chrysomelidae > Gonioctena > Gonioctena quinquepunctata. The sequence continues at coordinate 773,390 of JAFIRS010000371.1, read as the reverse complement.
TTCTACTAGGAGTTTCTTGGGGTATCCATGCCGGTGAAGGTTCTCTATGATGTGGTTCATTTCGGCATCTAGTGACTCCTCGTCGTTGCATATGTGCTTCGCTCTTTCTACCAATGTTCTCGCGACCCCTGTCTTTGTCGAATTCGGACAAAGGAAAAGATTTGGACTCATCCTCGGCATATCTAATGATCGTGGAAATTTCAGAATTCTACTCCAATAATTACGGAAGATACGGGAATGTTTCCATGAGAAGTGAGACAAATTCGGATTTTTCAGAGCTGAAATTTTTTTAGCGAAAATATGGATCTAAAGTTGATGTCCTGAACACGAATTCGAGAAAATGTTGAGCCTTTCTTGCCCCCTAATATTTTTTTCGCAAAAATCGGTATATATATATATATATATATATCCATCGCCCTTGACGCGCAGTATATGTCACTCAGGTTAACCCCAGTAGATATTTTGACTCATCCTAGGAATATCTAACAATCGTGAAAATTTCAGAATTCTACTCCAATAATTACAGACTGTAAATATATATATATATATATATATATATATATATATATATATATATATATACCCAACTAACATTATAGGAAAATTATACCAAGCAGTGGGGTGAAACGGCTTCAAGAAGTCCGAATTTACCCATTTCTGACCAAATATTTTACCTTCAAGTACTAACTAACTCCAAAGTTATAATTGGAGTTATAAAAACCATAATTGAGACCACCAAATCTCCTTCAAAAACCAAAAACTTAACAGGCGTGGTGCGTAGTATGAAATTACTTGTTATGGACTTCAAATATACCTTCACAGCTTCATGGGTTAATAGAGTTATTTACTAGGTTAAATTTTACCTAAAGGTAACCAGCAAAATGTGTTCAAAATACTTGGAACTCTCAGGAAAAACCTTCTGGTGAATATTTACCTAATTATTACCTCATGTGTGTTTATATAGTCAGGGAATCGACAAGTCAGTAAACATGTCTACTATATACTCTTCATTACCTATTTTGGTACCAATTAAGTTAAAGGAGTTGCCTGGATATTTCTTGACCTAGTTTATACCTACTGCTCTACAATGAGGGCGATATTACCACAATATTTGTCTAATCAGACTAAATGTCTACAACGAAGTCAAAGTTACCTAAAATAAAATCCTCAAAGTAACTCAGTCTATCATCAGATATTAAATTGGACAATTTACTTCCTTTAATTTTTTTATTGTGCCCTAATTTTAGAAATCTATAAAATGCCGAGCAAAAATTCGAATAGAGTTAGTAAACCATACAGGTATACCATCAACTATTATCGATTAGCTGCCAGAATGAGAACAAATGAAAATATAATCCGAAACCATCCTATACTTTCCGATGTCCAGAGATCAGAGCCATAATTTCCACTCAGTCATCATCAACTACAGAAATTAATGTAGAGTGTGAAATTGCTTCTACTGATGATGATACCGGGGAAAAATATGGATCAGAAGACGATGAGTTCAATGGGAATAAGGCACAAAGTTTGTAAGATAACCTCTCATTGTTAGAGGAGCTCAGACATTGGGCCTTGTCGCATAAAGTCTCCATACAAGCAGTTGGTGACCTACTGAAAATATTAATAATGCATGGAAAATCTGATTTACCAAAAGATGGTAGAACACTCTCCTTTTTGTTCCCACTTATGTGGTACATAGGAATATTCAACTATGGGTGTTGCTCCACGTCTTTTTATGACGGCAACTATTTTAAAACACTCATCCATTAATGAAATAAAAACATGAAAGCGTTAACCTTAAACTTTGATTAGGTCTCAGCAGGTCATGTCGGTAAGAGATACTGAACAATGAATGGGCTGCGTTCAGAAAGCTTCGTCTGTCGCCAGCGGTAAACTACAATTGCGACGTTTTCAATGATGCAGCCACAAAATGGAATTCAATGAAGTTCATCCTTTTGAAGTAAATATGGATGAAAAAATGGTATTGAAAACGCAAAAAAATCAAATCAAATAGGCAATTTATTTTTACAAAAATAAGAGATTGATGTGTTGAAATGATGAGTTTCCATGGCTTCGAAAATTTCAAAACCAATCATTGTGGCTTCCGGAAAAGTCAAAATCAAGCAAATCATAATTGGTCGATTTTTTAATGGTATTTACAGTTGGCTGATAAATTGTATATTTCCGCGCACCGCATGCAGAACGCAGAAATGTCAAATGAAAATTATCCAGCCAATCACAACACACCATTTTATATTTAAAATGTTATGATTGGCTATTTCTCTTCGAAAAGAGATTCCCTCATTAGACCATAACATTAATCATGGTTTGTATTCTGGGAAGATGTGCACTTAAATATAAATATCGCGTAATATTATCAACATTACTGATGGATTTGATATTTAATTTCAGAATAAGCACTCATTACAGGGTTCTGTAATCTATATCCATTTCTCTGAGTAACTATAGGTTACTTGGCTTTACCATTAACATTAGCAAAACATATTGATTTTTTCACCCCGTATTGACATTTGAGTGTTTCTGCACAGAACATAGAATAAGTAAAATATAAATTTATTATCCACGATTCGCAATCCATCCAGAGAACGGAACGTATAGACATGCATGAAAAAACATCCAATAACATATATTGAAATCCCAAGATAAGGAAAATGGACTTCAAAGTCAGGAATAAAGGTTACTCTCGACTTTGAACAAAGTCTATGTGTTCTCATAGTCAAAATTTTAAGGAATTTCGACATATAGGTCCCATGTGGAACCTACGCCATATTTTCCGGTTTGAACCCTTTCCGCCATTGTAAAAATAATACATAATTTTCTCGAATCGACCACATTTTAATGATTGGTAGTCAAAAAATAGGTGAATATGATATGTATACGCATACTTCATCTATAAAATCAGTTTGTGAAGTGTTTGATGAAAAAAGTTGTGAAAGTAGACATAAATTAATGGTTTCTTTTCATACAAATTTAATCATTTGATGGGCCCACTTGTTTTAGACGAGTAAAAATCAACATTATCACAGAAACGTTTGTATCGCAAATAAAATCACAACTAGGTGTGAATGCGAAACCATCACTTATTGCATTATCTGCTATACGTTTATTGACAGTTTTTTCTTCATACGCCATGTTCATGTCAACTTCAACTTTCACGAATAAGCATGTAGGTTGAGATATGCAGTAAACTTTTATCATCTTCTTCTAATGGTTTGTTGTTTGTTTCATTACAGTGTTTATAACCTGAAATAGGAAAATATGACTACATTTTTACCATCAGTCGACTAGTCTGGAGGCAATTTTACCTATTTATGCCTTCAACTTATAAGGGAAAATGTCTCAATTTCCCAAATTTCGACTTCTGAATTACTTCCATTTCTTCCCCCATAATGGTAAATTTAAGGTAATTATAACGTAATAATTACCTTCGCCAATTAGGGCGCTGACCTATTCGAAGGTCGAAATGACGTAAATTTTACCTATAATATAAGAAATTGCGATACCAAAAATATGACCAGAGCTTTCTGTGTGAAAGCCAGGTATCCTAGCCACTAGATAATAGCGGATGATCAAAATATTTTCCATCGACTAATTTATATTTCTATTTGTATTTCTAGAGCAATAAAAATATGTTTAACGGAACATATACCTATTGATCCCACAGGTAAACCCGGCCCGATAACAATTTTCTGCCTCATCTTCATAGGTAAACTCGGCCGGTACCTAGATACCTACGCCCACCTACCTGCTATTTTGACTCACTAAAAATATCAGCAACCCGCTTTCTAAAATAATTAGTGTTAAACACTTTTATTGGTTGTTTTGCATTATGAAGGTGTGGCGTATAACTTTCTATCTTTTCTTCGAACAAATTTGCCCAACAAATTATTTTTTATAATACTGCAGTTGAATTTTGACCAGCCGTAATAGTTCGCCTTCACCGAAAATTATGATCAATGTCTCATTCGATTCGAAAAAATTGCAAAAGTTATAAACAATTTTGTAAAAAAAAAGGGGAAGGTTTCGTTTTTCGCGAATATCTCAAAAACTATTGTAGATATCTGAAATCAAAAAAAATATCCCTAAAGAACCGGAAATTTCATAAAAAAATTATATTTCCCGGAATTCTACCACCATTATTTATAATTTTAATTGACAGGTGAAAATAGGGCTAAAAACGGGTGATGTGGCCTCCGCGCGCACCGCACGATTCGTTCACATAAAAATTGCTTACAGAAGTAAACTAATTTCTACACATGGTCCCATCAGATGCCCACCTAGGTCACCAGACTTAACACCCTTAGACTATTATTAATGGGGAACAATAAAAAATGATGTATATGCAACTTCTAGTGAGACACGCGAGGAACTGCAACAAAAAGTCATCAAAGCTTTCAATAATATCAGCCCAGCAGAGTTAACTAGAGCAGTTCGAGCAGCAGTCAGAAGGGTGCAATTATGCATGGAACATAATGGCCAACATTTTGAGCAATTTTTATAGTAAGAGTATTAGAGCATTGTGCTTTTGTTGTTTTCAAAAATTGTAATAAATGTTGATAATCCTCAAAATCGCGTATTCAAATTCAAAATAATAAATTTAACGTATGATAATTTTCAATGTTGAAAATCGTTATGAGACAATTGAGTAGAAGTGATATTTAAAAATTTCCATCATTTTGGTGTTGTTTAGTCCAGCGGCTGCACTATTTTGTGGTACATTTTTTTATAATAGTGATAACTCTGAAAATAATCGACAGATATTCAAAATTTTGATATCATTCGATTCCTTTCCTTCGAAACAATCTGTTGCAGAGAGTGTCCCATAGTGATGCCATTTAAAAAACATGAGATAATCGAAAAAAAGTTATTTTGTCACATTCAAACAGCGGCTGGTGGCAAAGTATTGTAATTAAAATGCTAATTTCATTTTCTTGGACAACATGGCATCGAAGAGGAACGTTAAAATGTAAAAAATCATCATCCTTTAAAAAAAATTGAAAAAAAAAAAAAATTAATAAAAAATTTAGCTTATCATGTTCAGAATTTGCTCTAGATTTCAAAAATAATTTCGAACGAATATGAATATAAGGGAACAACAAAATTCATGAACCATTTGGATACATGGATAAACAATAATCTGTTGGGCAAAAAAAATCCGCACTTTTTCTATTAGTTGTGCTTTTGTTAATTAAGTTATTTTTACAAGTTGAAAATTTACATAAAAACCCTGATAATTTGCAAACTAAAAACCTGAGATTTTTTCTTCCCCTTGGAACTAGTCTTTGAGGGTTTTGGAGAAAATCAAAAAATTAGGATTTTTCACTATTTTATTAAAAATTGAAGGAATTAAAAAAAAATTTTTTTATTTAACAAACAATTTGTTAAACACAAATGAATTTCTGCCCAGTATTTTTTTTCAGATATAAAATGAAAACAACCATGTGTGAATTTGTCATGATTTTTTTTCTATTTTTTATATAGTTTTGAATATCTTCGTGTTCCTAAGCTTAGTTGTCTTTCACTTTTTAATTATTGTAATTGAAATAAATTATAAACTATTGAGGATATGACAAAAAATCTTCTAGTCGTTTATTATTTGTTGAACAATAAGTAAATTGAGCCAGAACTTGTCGTATCTTCAATAGTTTATAAGTTATTTCAATTACAATAATGGAAAACTGAAGAACAACGACAAGCTTTTTTTTTATTTTATCACAAAGTATGAATGGTTGTTCAATTTTAGTTCCTGAAAAAAATATCGCGCGGAAATCCATATGATTATATCAAATTGTTCAATAAATAAACGAATAAAAAATGAACCAATGTTTTTTCTGAATATGAAAGAGCAATAAAAATTATGATTCGGAAAAACGGTTCTTTAATATCATTATTTAGCAGCAAAAAAAATATAATTAACAAATGCGTTTTTAAGCAATTTTTTTTTTGAAAATCCTAATTTTCAATAATGATTAGATTTCCAGTTCTTTTTTAACTTCAACAATATGAGTAAACAAAATTTAAAAAAATCATCCGGCGACCTTGTATCAACGCGTCTGTTTGATTTCCACGAAATCGATCGTTAATAATTTGTAAATGGTCTATTTCTCCATTAATGCATCATTGTGGTATAGGCAACTAAACATACACGAATTCGAATATTATTCAAATTCCAAAGCATATTACCTTTGCGCTGTCAAATTTATGTATTTTCAAATCCAAAAAAAATTTCACGTTGACTTGACCCCCAGAAATGAGGTCGACGGATTTTTTTTGTAATCAACTCGTATATTAAAATGGTGGTTAATGATCTCGAACATTAACGCGCTCGCTTCGCTATCGCGTTAAAATATCTTGATCATTAATCGCCACCATTAATACACTAGTTGATTAAATAACTATTTCATGTAATTTTCAACAATGAGAAACTGAAATAATGAAGATATTTAAGAATAAGTAAAATTGATTAGAATATTTGAGTTTTTCAGTTTTTAATGCCTTCAATTGTGTTTTTTTTTATTTTTCCAACGGGGATCTTTTTCAAAGCCTTCAAAAAATAGATCCAGAAAGTAAAAAAATCTCAGGTTTTATGTTAATTTCCAAATTGTAAAAATAACTTAATTAACAAAAGCAGAACTAATAGAAAAATTGCGGATTTTTTCTGATGGTTGAATTTTTCTGTTTCTTAATATTCATATTTAATGAGTTATTTTTTTTGTTTAAGTGAATCAATCATATTTTCCCCTCTCAATTAAAATTATAAATATTGGTGGTAGAATTCCAGGAGGTGGGACTCATTTTGGAATATTCCGTTCTTTAAGGATTTTCTTTTTGATTTCAGATAGCTGCTATAGTTTTTGAGATATTCGCGAAAAACGAAACCCCCCTTTTTTACTCAATTGTTTATAACTTTTGCGATTTTTTCGAGCGGCACTTCAATTATTTCAAAAAGTTGCTAGATGCAATTACGAATTGAATCACTCCTTGATAATAATTTTCGGTGAAGGCGAACTCTAATTCGAAAAGAACGCACATGTTGATCAGACTATAAGGAATAATTTCTACTAGACAACAGCACATATTCCAATATTTACAAATTTAAAGCATCTTTGTTCAAGCCATAAAATGTATGTGGATGGTACTTTCGACTACTCCACAAAATTTTCTTGCAGTTGTTCACCATACATGGCTGCCTCAATGTTTTGTGTGCTACAACAAAGCAACAGAATCATACAAAAAGTATTTCGAATTTTATACTGAAAAGTGTAGTGAATATTCTACATCGTTTTGTCGAGGGTAATATCATATGTGTTAGAGGTTTTATCGCTCAAACATTTTTGAAATTTTCTAGTAAGCATTTTGGCTGGAAATTTGCTTGAGTGCGATTTGGGGTCTTATTATCAAATTAATAAGGCCGCAAATTGCATGAGTTAAATTTTCCAGAGGCAAAATGTATGAGGGAAAATTAAAAATTATGCGATAAAATTCTCTAGCACGAAGATATTTGATGAGAATATTTCCCGAATCACTTTGCAAATAATTGGTAATAGGGGTTTATTCTAGAGCTCATATTTGTGTTGTGATTGTGAACAAATAATTGGTACTACGGGTTTTATTCCGGAGCTCATATTTGCCATGTGAATATAAACATATACTGTATAAGTATATAATGACGCTATAGACAATATGTAAAAATTACAGTATAAGTCCTATCAGAAAACCGCTATTAATTTATAATATATTCATATTTCTGAACTACAGATTCAAATACAAACACCAAGCATGATTAGCAAACCAACTGGATGACACTTTTGTTCAAATACATCTAATAAAACTCGAGCCTCGTAGATTCTAGGTAGGTACCCTTACCACAGATCAGATGATAATGAAAAGAATTTCAGTTTACAATTCAGAAATATTTTGATTTATATCCCTTTAACTGATTAAATTAGGCTTTCCACACAGTGATTATCCCGAAATAGAACTTTATGATGATAGCACTTCAAATTTATGGTTGGTTATAACATATTCGAAATTAGGATATGGAAATGAATAAACTTGTCAGTAACGTAAAAACGTAAAAAACAAAAAATGTGTCAGAAATCATTGAGCAATATACCTATTTCTGTAAAGTTTCAGGATACACTTCTACTTCCTTCACCTCCAATTCTCTAATTCTATTTTCGCGAAAGAAATTGCTCGTTAATTTATTCAACGAGTAATTAGTTGTCTAAATCTGACTTATTTGATCAACTGTTTAACTTAGTACTGAATTTCTTAAGTTCTGCTTCTGTTTCAAAATGGTTTCTCAATCGTCTCGATGTTTCACTCGTATATGTTTTGCCACTGTTCACCCCATTTTTTGAATGATGTTCCTCCTTCAACGGTTTTGTTTGAGTTAAACAAGATGAATGAATGATCCACTGAAAAATAAGAAGTCTCACAACAATCTATCTAGAGTTCTCAACTCCACTCAACCTATTTTCAATTTGGAGATGATTTATATAGGGTGTTCTGATAGGTGAGTTTTCTATTTTACAGGATGAAGATCTCCTCAGAATTTTACCAAGGATTTACCTAAATGGAAGTGGCAGAATAACGAGATATCGTCAATTGAAAATGAAGGAAAATTGTAGAAAATTGAAATTATGGTCCTGGCCAGAGCTTGTATTGAACGGCTTTCAAAACATCCCCCAGAGCTAAAGACATCGTGCAGCGCTGTTGTAGATTGTAGGGGGGTTCGATATGGCTCTTCATTCTCTCCGCACATCGACCTATAAGGTCTTCTGTACATTACCCTTCAAGATCCGGGATTCATGGACTCCTTACGAACTGTATCAGTTTCTTGGCAGCTAAGTTTCTGATATTTGAGGGTTTTAATGAAACCCCTACGAGGAACTCAAGCTTTTTGCAAAACGGCACAGTTCACTGTCTGATCTATCTATTTTTTGAGCTGATACCTCAGAGGACAATATCCGGTGAGCTGTCCCGTTACCAGTTTCAAGTCTTTCTTGTCCATCTCTTGAAGCTAGTTAGCTCTCTTTGGCGATGGGCGATGGGTCTTTTCGCTTGTCTCTCAATCTAGTGTGTTTTTAATTTGGTCAGCTTCCCAGAGCAGGAACTCTTCCTCAATGTGGGCTCTGGAAAAACCACAGAAGGGTTCAGGGCCAGAAAATTTAGTGTTTGCCACATTCTTGGCAAGGCTCTTCGTCATTGCCTCTGATTCCCTTGTGACCTGGCAGCCACATCAGAGGGGAATGATTATTCGCAGCTAGTTGTCATAGAGGAAGTTCGCAGTCCCAAGTCAGTCTAGACTCACAAGTGTGTGACTTTAAAGCTTTTAGTGCTGCTTTGCTATCTGATGTGCAGCGCTGTTAGTCTATAGCCAACCTGATTTTGAGTGGCCCGCATGTGATTAGCTGTTCCAAAAGTGTTTTTCTTAGTTGTTTGTTGATTTTTCTCTAAAATTGCATATGTACCATAGTAATCAACTCAAAGACATAATTTCAATTCATAGGGGTTGCATACAAAGTGCAGCATGTCATTTATAGACTGAATGATTCTTATTGGGACCCAATACCTCAAATATTTGTAAAGAACTCCGCACCAAATACATGGAAAAATGGCTTTCAGCCAATTCTGAAAATTTTCTGGAATATTGTGGTACAAGTCACTAGAAGTTACACGTGCAAGTTCAAATTAGTTTCTATATCCAGTTTCAGTAATACGAATTTTTGAAAATCATAAAAATGGCTGTTTTACTGAAACATTGTAAGGTTCACTTATCCAAAAGTAATACTTTTTAGATGATTAGTAACTAAATAATAGCATTGCCGGTTCAAAGGAAGTCAAATGACATGTCAGTCAGTCGGCTGTTAGGACAAAAGAAGCCCATTATACAGGGTGGGTCAAAAATAGCGACAATTTAGCATTTTCCGACAATCTTTATCATTGGCCCCATTAGTGAGACTGAGCATTTTTCATTAAAAATATCTTTATTGGGAGTATTTTCTTAAGACAAGAATATTTTCTTTAAAAGTTTTTACATTCTTCCATAACACTAATTGTTTTAAAAAAATCACTTGAAACAGCCTTTTGGGACAATAAATCCGCTTTGAAGCCAAAACTACTTGAGGAAGCCTCATAGTAATTGCTAATATGATAGTTACAAAAAGTTACAATCACATTTTATACTGGGGGTGTTTAAAATATAAGTTTAAATAAGTTCTGCACCTAATATATATGTTTGTTAATTATTCTTGAATGAACCCGTGAATTTGAATCATATTTCTTAGTTATACTTTAAAATTAATTACCCTACACTCGTGTAAGTTTCATCAATTTCCTATGTCTGGAATAAAAATATTGAAGATTGATATTCCATAGAACATATCATCCAATCTTATTTCTTGATGAAATAAATATGATCTTGCGGCGCAAAACAGTTGCGCCGTTAAAAATCGCATGACCATGTGACGATTAACGGCGTGGCTATTGACACGTTGGTATGCGGTTTTCCACCTGCTTTACGAAAATTCTGTGTCCAGATCCATATAAGTCGTACTCTACGCTTCGTAATGATTCCACGAATATCTATGAATAGTAATTATGATCCCACCCCGCAGAACCTTTAATTACCTTATAATGTATCATTGAGCGTCCAGTAGGGAAGGGTTCATAATTACTATTTAAAGATTTTCGTGGAATCGTAACGAAGCATAGAGTACGAGTTATATGTATCTGGACACCGAATTTACTTAAAGCAGTTTGAGAACGCATATCAACGTGTCAGTAGCCACACCGTTAATAGTCGCACGGTTTATGGTCATGCGGTTTTTACCGACGTTAATTGTTTTGCGCCGCAAGATCATATTTATTTCATCGAGAAATAACATTGGATAATATTTTCTGAAGAATATCAATTTTCAATATTTATATTTGAAAAACAAGGCATAGGAAATTAATGAAACTTACAAGAGTGTAGGGTTATTTACTTCAAAGTATAGCTGAAAAATATGATCAACATTGACAGTACCATTCAAGAATAATTAACGAATATATTTATTGGGTACAAAACCTATTTCAACTTATATTTTTACAATGTAATTGGAGCTCTTTGTAGCTAACCATATTAAGCAATTACTATAGGTCTTCCTCAAGTAGTTTTGGCTTCAAAGCGGATTTATTGTCTCAAAAAGGCTGTTTTGAGTGACTATGTTAACATGAACTATAAAAATTTTTTTTTTTAAAACAATTAGTATTTTGGAAAAAAGTTAAAACTTTTGAAGAAAATATTCCCACTAATGGGACCAATGATGAATATTGGCGAAATATGCTAATTGTCGCTATTTTTGACCCACCCTGTATAATAGACGGCTTCTTTTGTTTCAACTACAGACTGACTGACATGTCATTTTATTTCTTTAAACCAGCAATGCTATTATTCAAATACTAATCATATAAAAAGTTATACTTTTGGATAAGTGAACCTTCTATGTTTTGTAAAACAGCCATTTTTATGATTTTCAAAAATTCATATTCCAAACTAGACATAGAAACTAATTTAAACTTGCACGTGTAACTTCTAGTGACTTTACCACAATATCCCAAAAAAAATTCAAAATTGACTGAGAGCCATTTTTCCATGAATTTGGTGCGGGGTTCTTTACTGTCTCGATATGGGGTCTTTGAGAGAACAATGAGAACATGTATGAAGGCCGGTACTACCCGAAACGTCTGTGTAAGTGATTAGTGATGTCCAAATGAGCCTATACTAATCGTTTACCAACAGTTAAGTATGGAAGACGATATGACAGAAACAATTTTACCCATAACATCATTGAAAGTATTACAATCTTAAAATCGTTCCGCAAGAGTTGTGTTCCCAAATCATTATAGCAATGAACACAAACGAAAAGAAGTGATCAATTTTCATAATAATAATAGTAGAAAATCCTTAAGCTGTTCAGGGAATGAAGTAGAAAAAAATGCGTGTGAGGTTATTCATGGGAAAATAGATTTTATTTTTGCCGTCTGTATTGACTCATTGTTACGAGTACGACTGGGTGCATCAAACGAAGTTTTCGTAAATATACCAGGTCCGTAATGGGTTAATTTTTTTCTGTGAGTTTTCAAACTTTTTTATTTTTCGACTTCCATATAGAGGATTATCGGTGAAATAACTCATTTTGAGGAGCTCTACATCCTGTTGAAATAGATGCCTCACCTTTGAGAACACCCTTATCAACAAAATTTCAGAATGCCACTGGAATCCCCAGAGTGAATATCTAACTCTGAAACAAAGTGGACACCTATTTGTATTGCACAAAAATTTTGTGTGATATATTGATGATATTTCCATAAAGATGCAATATGGCATGTTTGAGTAGACAAACAACAAAGAAAAAGAAAAGAATAACCAAATTTCCGATGTATCGATAAAGAACTAAGGTATGTCCTCAAACATTACCAAAGAAAATTAATTTTTTATATATGTATTGTTGCGAGAATATAATTCACGTGTCACATGGTGCATTTCCGACGAATGTGATTTGCCGAGATGATAAAATAACAGAGTAGTAAGAGACTATCAAATCGATGATATTTCCATTATCACCGCATGTTACCCTTCAACTGTTTTATAAAATTGTCAGTTTGACGTTAAGAAGTTCATTTTATTTGATAATGTTCATTATATTCTCTCACCAAATATAACTCGTGCAATGATTCATCATGATTATATCACTAGTTATATCACCCCCGAAAATATGGTACGCTACTGACGAGTCGAGAATTTCTTAATTCCCATATTCATAGTTTGTAAAATGCAGTATATCTGGCAAACTTATCGCAGCGACAAAACTAAAAAAAAACAGTGAAAAAACCTACCCAAAAAACATTTAGACAGTATGATTCCTCAAAAATTAAAAAGGTGATTTTCTGAAAAAGAATAATCAGTCTATCGAAAATGCCGTTGAAATACTATAAGAAGATGAAATCTACATTGATTGTTTTGGTCACCTATTTCATCCATAACCGTACGAATCGGTTGTGACCCGAATGTTTATTTTTCATCATGCTGTGAACGTCGTCATCTTTATGTAGATGTAAACAAAATATAAAATGGTAAAAAATTCTTAATGGTGTTTCCACCTCACATATCACAAGTTTTTATTTCCATAACACAGTTTTATGTAACGATAAACTTCAAAAAATCTGTTTCTACACTCATTTCTCATGCTGAGCGGGAATTTATTGTTCAATATATCTATCCTTTTTATGACAGTATTTGTTGACATAACTCAAAGTGCACTTTCACGATGCAATGAACTCAATGAGATTTCACTGTTTACTAGAATCAGTATACTGAGTGAGACGCCGTTTTTCTTGAATTTTATTTGTGTTACAAGTTTCTCCGTTCCATATCAGAAATGTTCTTAACATGAAGACAATATTTCTTTTTCGAATTGCTATGTTTTCTTGGGGTAAAATAAACTGAATTTTTGGACATTTGAAATTTAAACTCATAAAAAACATCACAAATGCCGGAATTATTTCGGGATATGAAATAAAATAACAGAATCCAAATTGGAATGGCATGGTACTTTTGTTTGGACAATTTCATAACTTTTTCATTACATTGATGAATATATTAGCTTTCAATAAAATATGAATCACCAAACAAAAAATAACACATAGTAAGCTAGTGATAGTCCAATATATTATTTCCAACAACTTTTCTCATTAATAATGCCCTGGGAATATGAGGGCAGATTTAAAGTAAATAATAAGTGATTTTCCACTATGCATTTTGCCTATGGAGCCGATAGATTTTGGAGGAGATTTGTTCGTCTTAACGATGGTTTTTACAACCTGAATTGTGACTTTGGAGTTGTGAGGAATTTGAACTTCTTGGAGATATTTTGTCTCTCTCCTTGCTATAATTTTTCTATAGTCTTTGTTGGGAAAGGCTCTTCCGATTTAAACAAAAGACCAGATAAACGAAGTATACAACACAGTATTTATAATTTTCCAGTTGATGGCTCTATCGTATTTATAATAAGAATTGAAATTCTGACCAACTCGAATATCCCGGAACTCAGTTATTTTAGATAAAAATTATGTAATACGCGGTAGTGAGATAGGTACAACAGATATATGGTGGGTCAAATATCAATTAGAAAAAAATATCGTAGCTATAATTTTATTGTCTTCCTGAACTACCTGTAGTGATCAGAGGCAATTACCCCAAAACTAGTCTGAATAAAATGAATAATTTCTCAGTAAGCAATGCAAAGAATTAATTTAAAATTTATGAATATTTAACCCACCATTGTATAGGTTAGTACTAGCAATTACATATTATAGATTTCTGTTTTGATTTTCGAGATGGTAAATCTTCGAGTAAGTTGAGATGGCGGAGATTTCCTTCTGCTTGGAAACTTCTTGATGCATACTAAGGAATTGATGAAAGATTGATCATTTTAATCGGGTTCGCAGCCACTAGTTATGTCTGCTTGTCCTCCCTTGTACTTATGCGAGGAGAATACTGGTGGTAAGCCAGAATTTTGCAGCAAGCATCCGTAAAGTATAGTTTTGCCATTTTCAATTGCAGCAGCTGTTTCTGTAGGGAGCAAATCAAAAACTCACTTCGTTTATGCGAAGAAACGGAACGAAAAATAATGTGTAGGGGAAGTCCGTGTAATTTGGACCACCTGAGCAGAAATTAAGATAAGTTTGATATTTGTGATAACAGAATCTTGAATAATTTTGTCTAGTTTTACTTACTAATTACAATTGACATTGCATTTCATAATGGAGAAACTAGGAACAATTCGATTAAAAAAAAATATATTGCAAGTTGAACCCTTCGTGTAATTTGGTCTTTTGCCGTTTAATTTGGTTTTATTTGTCGTGTAATTTGGTTTTAATATATTTTAGTCTAAAAGTAGGTCCACAAAAAAAAATGAAAAAAAACAAACAAAGACAATATTTTTTATTATTCTGACATTAACATAGACAGTTATCGCAGTAATAATAATTGACATCAGTTATATTCATGTGACCAACCCTCACATGTTTTGCACTGAATCCAATCTTCATCATAGTTCTCATTGCAAACAAGGCAACAAATTTGATGACCAGTGTGGCATTTCTCATTTGTCTTTGGATTACATTTTCCCTTTTTGCTTTTCTTCTTTTTGCCCTCGTTCTCTTTCTTCTTTTTTTCCATGTTGCTTTGCTCCTTTGTCGCTACTAACTTACGTTTATGTGTGTCTGTTTTGGGCGTTTGTTGGATTTTCAACTGTTCTTTATACGGTGTTGCAGTTAGAACCACTCCCGATACATTGATCCGTTTTTGCTTTCGTGGTCCCATTGATATTCCACTTGATGAAGGTAAAGGATGAATTATTTCCACCGGGATATTATACTGGTTGTGTGTAGACTGTTCGGTTTCGAGGTCGGCTAAATTCGTTGTTGGAGAGGCAGATTCAGACATTTTCAAAGGAGTACTTTCCAGAACAGATTGTGATGTAATTGGGGCACATGCAGAAGTGTTTTCCATCAGAACTGCTTGTGATGTGGATGAGGTAGATGCTGACATTTTTAAGGGATTGTTTTCTTGCTTAGCAGGTTGTGACGTGGATTGGATACCCGTAGGCATTTTTAAATGAGTGTTTCCTTGCTGAACTGATTGTGATGTGGATGGCTGTGTTTCATTTGTGAGCAAATTTATGTTTTCTGGAGGAGGGGGAGTAGCAGAATCAGTTACAGAAATGGTAATGTCATTTTCATCTAAATCAATTGGTCGTTCGGATACTGTCGCCGCTGCAAAATCTACGTCGCTGTAGACAAAACGGTCAGGAGGCCATAATCCTGTTTTCCAAAAACTGTTCATAGCCATCTCCATAGTAGCTGCTCAGGAAACGATTTGCCCACTAGATAGCTAATGTTATCAACTCTTAAACATTTCACCTGGTTTATCGTATAATTTTGTAGTAACTGCGGAAGCAAAGAAACTATTCAAAGGTTTAAAGAACCCAACATCAAGGGGTTGCATCTTATGAGTGCAATGTGCAGGAAATGAAGAGCATTATGACACCATGATCACGAGCTAATTCTAATGCGTTCATACTCTGAGTATGACTACTGTGTCCATCTAATACGATTAACACCTTGTTCTCTTTAGATGGTTTGGCATACTTAATAAAATGATCCAACCAGTGATAAAATCCAGCAGCATCCATCCACCCTTTGTCTTGACACTTAAATGAACTTCCTGGAGGTGCTCCATATGTTAAACTATCCATCATACGCTTCCTAGCAAAAATAAGCATAGGAGGAATGAAGCTTCCAGTCGTACTCATTGCATACATGCCAGTAACATTTTGGAATGTTTCGGATGACGTTATGGTGCCTATCTGATGTTTGCCTTTTTGAGCAATTATTTTCTGTGGTTTCTGGACCACAGTGTGGGATGTCTCATTAGCATTGAAAATACGATCTGCGGCAATAAAGTTTTCCTCTATTATTTTTTCATAAACATCAAAACATTTATAAACAACAGTTTTTTTGAATCCTGCAGCTCGTGCTAATGAAGTTGCTTCAGGAAGACGCAGACTTATGTTTGGATATCGTTTCATGAAGCCTGCGTACCATTCTTTACCAGCTGATTTTTTTGGTCATTAAATCTCGTCTCAATATTATTCTTCTCGGCTATTTCGTACGCTAGTTTCATTAGCCTTTCACGTGTTAGTCCATAGAACATCCGCTCCAACTGAAGGATGTGGTTAACAAGGTCTTTTTCCACTGCCGGAGGTAAATCTGTTTGCCTTCCGATGATATAATTGCTTCCAGAGGAATTATTTTTTTTCCTAATCTTCTTTTTAACGTTGTTTTTGTAATTGAAAATGCTTTTGCGGCTTCATTTATAGCCAGTTGTTTTAAATTAACAGCTTTCATTGCAGAATCCATATTTTATGGTTCTAATTTACCATAAATTCCTTTACTCTTTCTCTCAGATCTCGTTGACTTCCTTAAAAAATTAAAACAAAAATTGAATTAGAATTGTGTAATTCGGACCAGGACCAAATTACACAACCGTGATTGGACCAATTTACACGATAGTAATATTTTCGCCATATTTGTTTTTCTAAGTATCCTGATAAACCTATCCACTTTTTGATCACAGTATGGCTTCCGCAAATATGTACGAATCAACCTAATATCATTAAACTTTTAAAATATATACTCACTTTGTAGAAATTCAGACACAATAATAACATAACCTAACAACACAACACGTGCTACAAATGAACTTACTGGCAATCTGTAAGTAACTAACTCATTCGATTGACGTACGATCCTGAGTGCACCTTGGTTAGGGAAGTTTCGTAACGAATTAGTGAGATGTCGCTACATACTCCGTTTTTAGAATTATCGAACTGGTCCGTTTTACACAATGGTCCAAATTACACGGACTTCCTACTACTCCTAAACATTCTCCGTCGGCGTACGGAAGATCAAAATATAGTCAACGTGGGTTTGAGTGACCGCAAGCCAATTATAATGGTTGTAGGTGTGTCTATACGTTGAGTCTGATAAATCACCAGTTACATACGTGTATGAGGAGTTCTGAGTAAATAAAAGCCAGTAGCGTCTCTTATCTGGGATCGAAATAGGTTTTAAAATATTCTATAGCTGTGTTGTGTTTTGATGGCTTTTTTTTCGACCAAGTGAAAATGAAATTATTATGATACGATTGCCTATTAATATACAGGGTGTCCCTGGACTTCCTCTTTTCCTCTCGGGAATGTATAAATGGGGTCAAAATATTACCAGTACTTCATATAACCTTTGTTCCTAAAAGCTTTCGTTACCAAGTTACGGCCCTCGAAGTTACAAAATGAAAAATGCTTTTCTTTGATAACTTTCAAAGTGAATATTCAAAATCATCTAAATTTTGGTGATTGACTAAACAAATGAATTCCTTCGATGAGCTTCCATGCAGGAGTCAGTTGTTTTGCTACAAAGTCAGGAACGGACGACCCCTGATGGTCCACACCCCAAAACTTTGAAATGACAGATAATTTTTCAATAGTTTTCAACAAAATAAGGTTACGTAGACAATTTTCTGAATAAAAGTACTCGTGTGGAAAGTCGATCAGATCAACGATTCTTAATAAAAATGCAGTTTTACTTCTATTTTGTGTACATACTCTTTTGCATTTCTTGATTCATACATAATTAACTTATTATATTTATTCAATAATTCATCAATATACCCTTTATATTTATCATTACATTTATATTTCATTTCATTTATTTCATCTTTATCATCATCATAATTACATTCATATCTCCCATTCATACCTTTTGTACACATTTTTTTTAATTTTACTTTTTCAGCTTTTTCTTAAAAAAATTCAAAACATTTTCCACCCATTTTCAATTTTTTTTTTAATATCAATCTTGGCTTTTATTTTTTTCCAGTTGATCAGTACCTATAATTACATCAAACTCCATATATTTAACTACTAATAGTTGCAATTCAATATTCTTATCATCAATCTCCAATTTTAAATTTACATATTGATTTGATTCCGCTAGTTTTTTACCATTTATACCCACTAAATTTGTTTTTGCATCTTTACTAAAATATTTTTAACCTTCATGAAATCTTCTAAACAATTTCCTTTAATTGAAGATGCTTCAGAACCTGTGTCAATTAATATTTTAATTATTTCATTTCCTATCTTTCCCTTTAAAATTATTAATCCTATATATTGTTCATTTTCCATATTATCATCATTCATTATAAATTCAATAGGGTATTGGTAATTTGTGTTCTCCAGCCTAAAATATGGTTTTCCTAGCAAAAATTTTGTTCTCTCTGGCTTGTTGTGGGAACATTTATTTGATTATTTTCCCCATTTGATGATCCTTGTCCCTCTCTTTCATGCAAATTTTCAGCACTTTGGCATCTCCTATTTAAATATACACGTCTTGTATTGTCATTTGGTTGGTTGTTATTTATGCAGGAATTATTTTGTGGCTGTCTGTTATAATAAGTCATTTGTCCTTGATATTGTTGAGGGTAATTCTGATTATTGTTATTGTAATTATTTCCAAATTGTAACTTGTATCTAATACTTAATTGTGCATTTTCCCCCTAATATTGTTTTAAAAATATATTTTCAAAATCTTGAAAACAATTGATATTCTTTTCCTGGCTATTAAACCATATACAAGGTTGATTATACAAATATTGTCTAATAATCTCTTTCAATTCCTCAATAGCATTTATTTGTCTAGTTTTTATTTTTTTTTATTTTAATAAATATGATGGGATGTAATTTTTTTTATTTTGACCTAAAATTTATCATTTATTTGTATTCCATGACGATCGTCCACCATTATTTGAAATGAAAAATGTTCACAGTAGAAATACTAATGCTAACGTTAATTCAACAACATTTATAACAGGGATAATATAAAATATGCTAAAATAAAGTCGTAAACAAAAAGTACAGTACCTAGTTGAAAGTTCCATTCACAATGTAGATATTTTTTCAAATCAAGTTATGTAGATTCGTGGTGTTTTTGAACTAACAAGCTACTCCACTATGAAATATCGAATTCAGTCCATATTTTGTATGTACGCGTGGAATAAGAACGTTTCGTGTTGTGTTATCTGAATCTCATGACACTCAACATTTGGATGTTGCAAATTCGTATTCACAGCTCAAATATTGAGGAGGTTCACTGATAAGTATAATTTCTGTTTGCTCTTGAGGCTTGCGAGTGATTATTTACACCATGAGTTTTGTAAGGTGAACGTGTTTGCATGATAAAAATTCGTTATGAACATTGTACCTATCATTTCTATTTTCATTACAAATTAATCTTTTCGAATAATGGTAGACAACTCAGGTTGGATGTCGTCGAACAAAAATGCATTTTAATCAAAAATCGTTGCTCCGATCGATTTTCCACACGAGTACTTTTATTCAGAAAATTGTCCTGGTAACCTTGTTTTGTTAAAACATATCGACAAATCCCAGTCATTTCAAAGTTTTGGGGTGTTGACCATCAGTGGTAGTCCGTTCCTGACTTTGTAGCAAAACAACTGACTCCTGCATGAAAGCTCATCGAAGGAATTCATTTGTTCAGTCAATCACCAAAATTAAGATGATTTTGAATATTTACTTTGAAAGTTATCGAAGAAAAATATTTTTCATTTTGTAACTTTGAGGGCCCGTAACTTGGTAACGAAGGCTTTTAGGAACAAAAGTTATATGAACTACTGGTGATATTTTGACCCCATCTATACATTCCCGAGAGGAAAAGAGGAAGTCCGGGGCCACCCTGTATACTTCTCGTTTATGGCATATTTTTTTATTTTAACGTATTTTTAAAATATTTAAATATTTAAAGAAAATTAGTTATTTCCGCCACTGCTGCTCAACGGATTCGGCCTCAAGACTGGGAAAACTTGTTTTTTATGCTTCTGCAATTGTAAATGGTTCGACTATAACCTGGGATTTTTACGATTATGCATTATAATCCAGGAAAGTAGTTGGTCTCTGATGTATATTCGACCCACCATATATCTAAGTAGTAGTAACAATCAATACATGTTTCTTTCATTCTCAATTTTTCATATTAGCATATAAGAAAGTATATATCGAATGTTCTCACTAGTAACGTCAAAATGATTTGACAATTTTATGGAAATTGTAGTTTTGTTGGACATTTTTGGCTACCTACTTTCCCATTCATGAAAATGTTTGCGGTCTACTGAGTATATGTATTTCTTACCTTTGATCTAATAAAAAATAAACATGTTGAATGAATGCTTTATTGAGATGCAGAATCATTCTAATAAACTAAGTTTTTCTGATTTGTAACTATGAACTCTGTGCTATGAAAAATAGTATGGCTTCTTTCTATAGGTAAATGGTTGATATAATGTAGCTTCTTACTCCATTATACTGGGTTTTGGGTATGACTGAAAATATCTTTGAAGTCACTTCACGAAAAATAGTCATGATTCATCGAATTCTTTTTTACACAATTCAGCCATTTTCGAATAGTTATCTAAGAATGAATTTTTGAAAAAATGTCCCGTTTTTCAGTCACGAAAATAACGTTAAGAATAACAGAGCTTATCGGTCCTATTATGAATCACCATATTATCAATAATATTGATAATAGTCTTCCTTAATAGACTTCATCATAAAAATCCATGAATCATATTTCAAAGAATACTGCGCGCATAAGGTGTCTTAGCCGCACGAAAATAAGAAGTGTACGCCCATGATCCGCAAAAGCTAGACGATGCAACCGTTGGGGTCTCCGATGACGTCATATGATTATAGAGATATTTCCACGAATCGCTCGAAGATTGGGAAGGCAAGACGAGAAATATAGGTCGTTCGAACCACGGAAGGGCAGTCATTCATAGTAGTCATTATTTAAGGAGTATTCGTTTAATTAGCGAGTTCAAGGTGAAGTCTATTTAGTGCAGTGCGCGGTACATTTTATTTGAAATTGTGTATTTTATTGTTGGAGTGCATTGTTGCGTTGTGTTTTCAAAGTGAAATATACGAACATTGAATTCATTCAAATATTTTTAATTGCAATATACGAACCTCATTTCGTAACAATATTTATGAGAGCAATCCTCAACTACATGATTTATAACTTTTAAAGTGAACGAGCGTATTAGGGATAACATTTACAATATCAATTTATATAATAATCAGCTAAAATTTCTGATGGCGAAACTTCCATGTGTTGGTCGTCGAATTGACAAAACATACAAAATGACTGTGATATAACTATTGATACTATTTTCATTGGGAATATTTGGACAATCATGCGATTTAATTAGTTTTTCATAAATTGAGTAAAAAGCTTGATCACGTACCTACCAATATTCAAGAATACTTCAGCAATCACCATGAATAAGATGTTTCTCGAATATAATGTCCTCATTATCTTTTTCTGACTCTGAAATACCTCCTGATAGAGTTACGATACGGAGTTTTTGTCTGTCTTGGTAATTTCACTGGGACTGTAATAGATGTTCGTGACTTCATTCTTAATGGCCATTTTATATACGATTATCTACACCATCGGCATCTGGAAGAAATGTTTTTGGTTCCTAAAAGCCATAACGAAGTTCATTTAAGAATTTTGATATAAATTCCGGTTCAGAATATGTGAAAATGAAAAAAAAAAAAATTTCAGTATGCGAAGTGGATTGAAAAGTGGGGTATTATTTATTTTGTATGTATTAAGACCGATATGTTTATATGTCATCATTTATACGGGGAGAGTAACTTGAGAATTGCTTGAATGATCACGCATGTAACCCCTCAGCCTTACGTTTTTTTTTCTTCGCTCTCTGCTGTGCGGAAATTACTGGGATGTTCATGCATAAAAGATTTTTCGGCTCTTTAGAATTGGACTGCACACTTTCTTGTTGTGAGACTTTTCTTTTGATCGTCGACTCGATTCGAGACTTAATCCCATTACCAAGAATTGAAAAGTTGAAAATGATATTTCCAAAAAGTAGAAAACGACTTAAAAAACTCAAATAGGATAAAATAATATTTTTGAAGTCCTTATGTTTATTTACAACCACTCATTACCATGTATTTTACTAACGCTAATTGTCATATTACAAAAATCCACTATCCATTGGATACTGAATTCAATGAAAATTAAGAATTTCATGTCTGCCAAATACCAGAACAGAAGAAAATAACTTTTCAGGAGAAAATATTGTTTGGCGTGATCACTTTCGGGTTGTTGACTCAACTTCGTGCATTTTTGAAAATTTTCTTTTTGACTTCACAGTACCACTTCCTCTACATCTCCAACTAGATAGTTGTTCCAGTTGGGTACGTGAATATAAATTCTGAAACTATTCAATTTTTTCAACTCTACTATCCATATGTAAATTAACTTGTTTTATAAACATATATAGGTGGTTTGTTTTGTAATGTAACAATTGGTAATATTTTGTGCTTTTCTATTTTTGTTTACATCTTTGGATATACTCATGTTTCATGGAAATGACATGTACTTATTTTCATTTGTATAAAATGTTTATATCTATAACAAATACTTTTGCATTTTTATCTTGAAAAATGCATACTTTGAAGTTATTAGCAAATATTGCAAATACAACCTGGTGGCCGCTCAAGGCTGTTTTATCGATATACAGGGTGTAATATAACATCTTGCACACCCGTGAATGGCGAGTGTACAATGCCATTTTATAACAAATTACACCGAGTGAAAATTCGAAAATAAAATTTTAATTAATAAAAAATTCCCTTATAAGTGGAAAAGCAATCGTCCTTTTCTATGAGCAAGAGTGCACCAAATCACACTTTCAGTTTACCATTATTATTTTCATCATTATCGTGGATTGTTCTATAAGTGAAAAAAAGTGATAGTAGAAATATCTCGCTACGCTCCTGAATCAAATTTCCTTGAATTAAAATTTAATGATTTGATCGAAATGATTTATGCTGTATTTTCTCTTGTTTACACTGTTTTAGTTAAATTTTGAAAATTTCAGTAGCTGAAAATATTGTAAGTGCCTACTTTCGTCTGTATTTCTCTTATTCACTCGAGATGATAATAATGAATATAATTGAGTTAGGTTTGTCATTTTCAAAAATGTGTACAGGGTGTCCTGTTTGTACCCATTTGAAACGTCAAACAATTAACTTTTGGGATGTCCCCTATATTTTCTTTTAATTCCAATTAAATTTTTCAAATATATTATTTGCTTTTCTGCATTTGCATTTTGTGCAGATATTTTTGCACAAGAATATGGGCATTTCATTTCAACAATTATATCTTTCTTGATGAAGCCATTTGGGCTTGCTCCTAAAAATGGGATTTTTTCATAGATACACAAACCACAATCTTCAATTTCTTCATTAAATTTGATTTTAAAATCTCTCTAGGTCAGGCTTCCATGTTCTCTACCCCAAGTGTATTGATACTGAATTATGTATGGAATGTCGAAAATAAGATCCCTGGAACCGTTTTCTTAGGATTAGGCTACTTTGTTAGTTTACAAATTATTCAAAAGTTTGAAAAGTTAAGTGAATTATTCAGTATTCTTGTCATGAGTCATCATTTGTTTGTCCCCTCGTTGTTTTTCAACTTTTTTTTCTTCTTTTTTGTAATAAAACTATCAAAAATAATTGTTTACTTCCAAATTTTGATGACGTTTTCAGGCAATCCATAATATTTATGAACTGGTGCGTTTTTTTCCTTCTCTTCTATTTGGAGCTTTCGGAGAATTTTTCTTATCCTCTTATTTTTCAGGTTGTCTATGAATCCCTGCGTATTGTTTCCAGGTAGACGCTTTGCGATGGTTCTTGAAACATCATTTCGTTCGCATAATTCATTTTTGTTTAAAAAAGTATTCCGAACGTTTAGCGTATCTTCCAAATATGTGGTCATATTGAATACGTTTATTCTCAACTAAAATATACGGTTCGTTCTAATGCCTACATGATAATTCGAATAATGAAGGATAACCAAAGTTAAAATTTTCCCCGTATAAAGTATATAATAGATCAAATTGAGTGAAAACCGTTTGCCGCGTAAAACCACTCAATAACTTCGCTGACCGCTTGTTACAAACATACATTATTTTATTGGTATTCTGGCTTTTGTGGTCACCAGAACAGTGGTGTGGTCTATGTTTGTGTGTGTCTCTTCTGTGTATTGGTGCAACATGACTAACTAAAGACATTCAAAGAACTAGAAAGAATAAATCTAAAAAAAACGGTTAAAATGAAAACGACAACTGTTGACTTGGGTATTAGGCCAAACGTAATTTACTGCATTGCGGTTTGCTTTTTCAAAACCATAAATTTTCAAATGGATTCGAATAAATGCTAAATATCTTCAAATTTTCACATTTTTATAAAGAAAAAAGATGTATGTGAGTATCACTTGTTTTGTAACGCAATATTCAAAGAGGACATAGTGTCCATTATGGAGCCCATAAACTATAAAAAGCAGCAAGAAAACTTCGTAGGTATAATCATGAAGAATGAGTACATACTTACGTTACATACATCAACATTTCTCCCAAATGTGAAATGGATTCATTCAAAAAAAAATACTGAAATAGTTTCAGATATATTGAGAAAACTCTATATTGTGACGCAAAGTAATATACTACAGTGTTCTACTCTTAGCAGCGCAATGGAAAGAAATAATGATATACGTGATGTCGCATGTCTTTCATGAAGTTCAGATACCAATACAAAATGTATCCAAAATAATCAAGGACGTATATGCTTTCTCAAATGTGAGAGCCATCCAAAAGGAATTTGCAAATTTTCTCACCACTATATCATTGTCTACCACTTCGTATCGATCGAATATTTCAAGTTTGATAAACGCATCACCGGACTTGTGGGAAGAAACCTAACAATCGAGATTTTATATCGAGTGAACATTGGGTTTGAGTTACTTAGGTTTTTTTTTTTTGTCAGAAATGAATCCCTGTTCAGTATCACACGACATTTAACTTATTCAAGAATAACACTTTCCTCCTGTAATAGGTTTTTTCCTGAAAGTAAAAAATATGATGCGTACAATTGCTGTGATTTTCTCAACAGATTGGATGACTTATATTTATTTTTTATTATATAAAAATTCCGTTGAATTCAACGATTATATCTTGGCTACATCTCTGAAGGAACTGGAGGTATACGTATTTTTCACTCAGAATGTTATGTTATGAAGTGCATTTCAAATCTCTTGAAACATTTAGTGGAGATATAAACTTGGAGTTTGGCTATGAATAGTTCCTAGCATTGGTGTATAATGAACGACCCCAATAAAAACATATCGAGTGATTCAGGAAGAATAAAGTAATGGTTTTTTCTCAATGAAATGTAACTTCTATTCTCTATGTCCCTATCCAATTTTATAAAAAATAAATAGAATTGGACTGGTCGCCAGAGTTCACAAATAGTTAAATACATTTCTTCATTGATATATTTTCATTTAAACTGAATGCACTCGATTTCAAAACAAAATTTAATAGGAACATGAATTTTATAGACGTTTCCAGAGAGACTGAAACCGAAAAAAAATTAAATAATATTGTGTCACTTGTATTAAAAAAATTGGAGTTTGTAGTGGAATTTTTCATTTTGTGGAAAATTAGCATTCGCAACATTCTTTTGCCCATGTTGAATTCGGGTGATTTTTTTTACATTTATACAACACATGATAAAAAAAAACACGTAGATTATTCATGAAAAGTGGTATATTACTAATATTATTCAAACTCATAAATAGCCCACAAAAATCCAAAGCCTGAATCGATCTGTATTTATTTCTTCATCCTTTCAAAATGCAATTCCTGAAACTTGGCTGTTCTGCAACGATATGACTAGCGGAAAGATTCAGGAACTAAATTCCAATATAAAATGTAGTATGTTGAACTTGGTGGGATCTTAAATGATTTGAATATTCATGTTTGCGGTACTTTGATACCTCGGTTTTTCTGTTGTTCTCATGGCATGTTCAAATTCAAAACATTATTATATGGTTCTACGAGGAAATATATATTTCAACAGACGATCACACTGGAGAATTATTCATTTGTTTTAACACTCTGTATTTTGATGGCTCATAAAAAGCTTATAAAAATGACTTGGAGTAAGTAATAAATATCTCGATTGGGAATGTTAGATAGTTGTGGTGGGATCAAGATTACTATTTCTCTGTGTTGCAGAAATCATCACGAAGTAACTTATTGGATAGTGAGCAGTTTTCGGATTAAATGGTTCTTTGAGAAATAGCTCACTGTCACTTATCCCAGAATTAGGTTGTGACATGTTGTGGAAAATCAGTATAAAACCACTTTATCACAGAGATTGATCATTAAAACAATAATACGTTAAAAAAACATTTTCCATCAATTTTTCGTTAAAAATGGCTTTAAAAATCGGTAAATTCTCCGTCCGCTCGGAGTGGCATTTCGGTACGTCACGATAGTGTTGGGACTCGGACCGGCCATATGCATCGTGTGGAAATGACAGTCGATGAAGAATATGTCATTCAAAACGTTTCCTGTTTGGATTGTGCAGCTGTGAAAGGTAAAAATCGATAATAATGGAAATACTTTTATTAAAATCAAGAGACTCAGGATTTTTGATAGATTTTTTCATTAGGAAAATCCCTGTTCGTTTGTGATGGAACTATGCAAAAATTCATCAATACATCAAAAATTGAGTTATTTTCAATATTCGTAGAGTGTAGTATGTTTATATTTAATTATTCACGTAATTTTGGGAACTTAAAACTAGGAATTTATTGCATTACTCTTTTTTACGCCATCGGAAACCACTTGAAAATTCATAGAACTTGTCAGTAACTTTTGTAGCAAGACTTTTCAAGCAGCAGCCCTTTTTTGTTTTCGGGGGGTTGTAAACATGCGATAGCTTTTTTAATGCGGTTATATCGCCGGAACGAAGAACCTGCTGTTACCGAAGTACTGTGCTATTGGAAAAAATCCGTTTTATCTACAGTAGGAACAATAAAAAAATGCATAAAAGTCCTATCTGAATTAGATAATTCTGCTATTGTTTCTGCACCATACACAAACAATGCGAAAAAAAACTTTTTACGTTAATTTTTAGTGACAGCTCAGGAAAAACAAATTGACATGCAGTTTACTCGATATTATTATAATATTAAAGAACGTGAAATCATGTTTTTGTCTATTTATCAACTCATGATAGAATTCAAAAAATTGAATCAAACTTCCGCCGATGAATTTATTATTTTCGCGAGCACTGTTTTGACACAAAAATTGTGTGAATTAGCAGAACTTTGGAGTAGGTCTCAAAACGACTCTTCATTGTGGCATGAGTGCGATATGGTCGAGTTACAGCCTAAAATTTGCATCAAGCTGCTCATTGTATACTACTACCAGACATCAAGAGACTCATTATAAATGTTAATTCGATACCGTAATCAGGCCTATTTTCGAGGTGTAAAATTGGGCTGGGGATTCCATATAAAGGCTCATTGAAAATTGGCGCAGAACATCTTTTTTTAATTTTCTTGCAGTACCCGTTGATGAATACTGTAATATTGTGACGTCACGCTCTCTTTCCAATGTCATAGAAGCGATTTGAAACTCGGCGTATTCAAAACGCCGTAACACATTCTCAAAAATTATTTAAGAAACGTACGAAAAAAATTATGACCCAACCTAATTCTATTTATTTTCCTAAATGTTGCTTATTTGGTCGCTTCACAATCTTGAAGCAATTCTATAGCTATGCTCCCGTTGACCAAATAAAATTGTACTGCAGCCACAACAAGAAGCATCGTCGGAACCATTTATCATGAAACAAACTCTAAATTATATTTGGCGGTTTGATACATTGTATATCCACAGAGTTCAGGCTCGTTCCATTTTTCGTGACAGTTGTGCAGAATACAAACCAAAAATAAAATCACGCGATGCTATGCGATATGATATTCTGTGCAAAATATAGCTATTTATGATTAAATTTGGGATCGTTTAATAGACATATGTCGATGTTGTTGTATAGAAAGTTATTTTGAATTTACCAATAAGTTGAATTTGGTTTATTCCTATTAATATTCTGGGAAATGAAGTTTCTGTCGATATTTTTGTCAAAATCATCAATCAAGTGTCATAAAAAAGTTGGTTTTACAAAAATTTCAACAATAAGTATTTTCTGTGAATTGAAAAATCCACAATAAAAATTAAGTTATATTTCGTGAATATCTAACAGAAAACAACTACTTTCCCGGCTAATGCCACGCTGGACATTGTCTGATATATATTTTGAAAGGGGAAAAAATCTGAAAAGTAAAAATTTGGATTTTCTTCAGATTGTTATACAAGAACCCATTCAGATGAATGAGATAAATATAATATTTTCCTTTTCAACATGGATACCCCCAAGATATTATTTTGAACGATGGAATGAAGTGATTAAAGTTTATCTTTGATTTGAAGATGATTCCTCATTTGATTTTATGAGCACCCTGTTCATATTTTCCTAAAATCTAGTATTTCTCGTTAGATATACAGTGCGGTCCATAGGTATGGAATAAATTCATTTTTAGCGTTATTATGTATTTGGTTAAAAAAACCTGAAACAGGTCGATTTCTAGAAAAATCGAATTAAACGGTTTTCTTCACATAAAGGATTCAATATAAAATTGAACCAGAAAATGGTAGATCTCAGGTGGAAAACAACTACTTTCCTGGCAAATACCACGCAGAACGTTGAATGATATTCACCTGAAAATTCATGCATACTTCCATATAATATCAATGGACATTGAATGCAAATGTTTGTGGAAAACAACTACTTTCCTGGCAAATACCACGCAGAACGTTGAATGATCTTTCCGCATACCGGTTTCAGGCTTCTTGGCCTCATCGTACGGTAGTCAACCAGCCAAGGTCCAAGAACTCTGGCTGAAGTGAGACACAACGTAAACAAACCATCATCGAGCTTGTAACACCTATAGGTACGCCGGAAAGATAACTTCAACTGGCGGTACCTGTGACAGAAAGAAACACTCCGAAATCTCCACCTCGATAGGTTTCTGAATAAAGATTTTTCTCAGTAGTGGCAAGCCCGTCTAGCATATAGTGAAGATAAGTTCCATTGAAGTGGAATGAATAGAAAAATCGAATTAAACGGTTTCTTCACATAAAGGATTCAATATAAAATTGAACCAGAAAATGGTAGATCTCAGGTGAAAAACAACTACTCTCCTGGCAAATACCACGCAGAACGTTGAATGATATTCACCTGAAAATCCATGCATACTTCCATATAATATCAATGGACATTGAATGCAAATGTTTCTTTCTGATAAGCTCGATTATGTTCATTTGGATTTTCAGGTGAATATCATTCAACGTTCTGCGTGGTATTTGCCAGGAAAGTAGTTGTTTTTCACCTGAGATCTACCAGTTTAATTCGATTTTTTTCTATTCATTCCACTTCACATGGCACTTATCTTTCACTATATGCTAGACGGGCTTGCCACTCCTACTGAGAAGGAATCTTTCATTTAGAAACCTATCGAGGTGGAGATTTCGAGTGTTCTTTCTGTCACTAGGTACCGCCAGTTGAAGTTTATTTTCCGGCGTACCTATAGGTGTTACAAGCTCGATGATGGTTTGTTTACGTTGTGTCATTCAGCCAGAGTTCTTGACCTTGGCTGGTTGACTACCCGTACTGATGAGCCAAGAAGCCGAAACCGGTATGCGGATTGTTAGGTGAACACGACATAAATAAACATAATCGAGCTTATCGAAAGAAACATTTGCATTTAATGTCCATTGATATTATATGGAAGTATGCATGGATTTCAGGTGAATATCATTCAACGTTCTGCGTGGTATTTGCCAGGAAAGTAGTTGTTTTTCACCTGAGATCTACCATTTTCTGGTTCAATTTTATATTGAATCCTTTATGTGAAGAAAACCGTTTAATTCGATTTTTCTATTCATTCCACTTCACATGGCACTTATCTTTCAGGTCGATTTCTATTGTCAATTTGACAATTCACAGTATGAAAATATTCCCCCCTCCATGCCCCTCTCTGAATTATGAGCACCCCCTCAAAAAATGTAAATGGGGGTCGTGTGGCACCTTGTTCGAAAGAAATTTTCATTCTCTGTTCAGCAATATCAAGTTTTTTAAATTTGGTGCAATCATAACTGAGAAAATTCATTTTGAAAATGTAAAATTTTGATACTGTACGTAGAATGAAGGAAATAATGTCACATAATGTTTAGGAAGTATTTTTCAATATATTTTACAAATGAATTAAATGTTCAAAATGACCACCATTGACTTCTTGACAATAAGCAAGTCGATCTTGGAATTCTCGTACAACATTTTGTAGGACCTCAGGGGTTATGTTGTTAATTTCTTCCGTTATCCTAACCTTCAAATCTGCAATATTGTCTGGTCTATTGAAATAATACTTTTGATTTTAAATAAGTCCATAAGAAATAATCAGATATTTTATCATCTGTTTTGCTAAGCGTCAGGAAAAAGTCGTTCAAGAGACCAAAAAATTATTCACAAAACCCACATAAATAATGTAATGTCAATCTAGTAGACTACTATTATTTTGAAATTTATAAATTACTGACACACGTCAGTGTATTGAAAAATATTTGATTTGATTATGGCTCATTTATCCAAAACTCAAAGAATAGACATTTTAATTATGATTGGATGCAGTAATAAAACAAGAACTCAAAAGGAAGTTTGTGAAATGTTTAATAATAAAATTTCGTCTAACTGGACATGTAATAACTATTCAGAAACCAGGTCGGAATGGTAAATTGGATTAGGAAAAAAGTGTACTGTTAGCGTTTAATGAAAATCCGCATATGACAAGTAGACAACTTGCCGCCGACAATGATGTGAGTAAATCATCCATATTGAGAGCTTTACAGGAAAAAAAATACCATCTTTATGAAGTTCAGTTGGTTCAGGAGTTGAATGAGGATGATCCTGATAGAAGGCAACAATTCTGTGAACTGATGATGGACAGAATGGAAGCAGATTTGCAGTTCATAAACAAATTTTTTTTTTATGAAGCAACTTTTTATTTAAATGGAACGGTTAATAGACAAAACTGAAGATATTGGGGCGGAGAAAATCCTCATTGGATGTGTGAGGCTCACACACAATATCCTAAAAAAGTTAACGTTTGGGCTGGTATCATAACAACAAATTTATTGGCCCTTATTTTTTTGAAGGCACAGTTAATGGTGATGTTTAGCTAGATTTTTTTATGAACTTTTCACAGCCAACATTAAAAATAATTTTTCTTGATGTTAATGATCCAAATGCAATACAAACGTATTGTTAGAGATTATTTAAACGAAGTTTTTCCCAATAGGTGGATTGGAGGCGTGGAACGATTGAATGGCCGCTTAGTTTTCCCCGACTTGATTCCTCTCTATTACTTCTTATGGGGTTATTTAAAATCAAAAATATATTTCAATAGACCAGACAATATTACAGATTTAAAAGTTAGGATAACGGAAGAAATTAACAACATATTCCCTGAGGTTCTACAAAATGTTGAACGAGAATTCCGAGATGGACTTGCTTATTGTCATGGTAATTTTGAACATTTAATTTAATTGTAAAATAAATTGAAAAATACTTCCTAAACAGTATGTGGCATTATTTCCTTCATTCTAGGTAAAATATAAAAAAATTACACTTTCAAAATAAATTTTTCCCAGTTATGATTGCACCAAATTTGAAAAACTTAGTATTGCTGAACAGATAATGAAAATCTCTTTCGAACAAGGTGCCACACGACCCCCTCCTCATTCAAAATTTTTAAGGGGTTGCTCATAATTCATACTGTAAATTGTCAAATTGACAATAGAAATCGACCTGTTTCAGGTTTTTTAAACGAATACATAATACATAGAAATGAATTTATTCCATACCTATGGACGCACTGTATAGCGCATTAGCTGATTTTCAAAAAGTATGTGGCTGATATTTATCCACTTATGCCATTCTACCTACCAACCAGCCAATCAACTATTTTCAAAATCAATATCAACTCCAAATAACAGTACTCACATTCTCCTTTGCGACAATCGGAAGTGTCAAGACTGGGAATATGACATTTATCCTTTTAAACTTCTGCACAATTAATTTTTTGCCTTGAATTATAATCCCCAACGAATTCCGTCTCATCTAATCGTGATGGAGGGCTTTAATATCTCTTTGAATTTCTTCGAATGAATGACATCAATAGAGCTCTTAAAGACCATGTTGACATTTCCGAATTAATGGCATCTTCATATCTTTCATCTTTTTCACATCGCTGAGTGAATCTCAATTATGAGGCAGAAAGCGTATTGAAATATTATAGAAGAAATGTAAATAGGCTTCATTCGACCATGGAATTCATTTTTTATTTTAGTATTTTGAGTGAATTCAAAAAATTTCCGTTTGGAATTCAAGCGTTTTTAGTCTTTGTAACGGTTATTATTTTTGAAGCCCAATTCTCGCATAAAATTGGAAAGTACTATATATAGTACTATATATTTCAATAATTCACTACCTAGATTATACGTTTGAAATTAAGATAATGAAAAGGATTTGGTTTCACTGAAAATTCTATTAAATTAAATGGAAAACAGGAGTTGAAGTAGAAATATGTAGGGTAAAACAGGGATAGATGCCCCACGTTTTGAAAGGGTCTCCTAATGTTAAAACTATCAATTTACCATGAATAAGTCCTATGAATATAGCTACCTTAATCTCTTATATTACATTATAACTTGTTTTTGTTGACCTAACAATAACTGATTTTGCAGAAATTGAGTTCTTGCAGAACTAATTTTTGAGGATAGAGGCTACCTGTATGGATAGATGCCCCATCAAGAAAATGCTAAGAAGGATACATGCCGGAGTGTAGGATAGATGTCTTATGGAATAAAATGAGTAAAATACATAGTTTTAAATGTTTTATTTGTTATTTTATGGAGATAATACTAATAGGACACGAACAACTATAATTAAACTTAGCATTTGGCCAACAAAATATTTAAATTTGAGTTTTAACGTTAACTAGTTTAACTTTAAGTAGTAATCATTTAAAATTTAAAAAAAATCAACACAATATAAAGATCAATGCTACTTAATTTAGGTTGAGCTGGAAATTGTTTCCAGGTTTCCACAACTTGAGCAATAATTTCTCAATAGTGTGAAGATCTGGTGCAGTCACTTCTGACACAATATACACAATCCAGACGTTTTTTATATTTGTCAAAGCATTCTATGCAATAATTATTATTCGCGTCTGTATCTTTAGGGTTCTCTTATTTTCTTTCCTTTACTTTTATTATCGGGTAAATTGTCATCATCTCCACTATTTGAACTGTTAATTATTGGTCTTTTTCTTGATCCTCGACCCTCATTTACTTTATATTAATAATCATATTCTTTATCACAAAAGTCAGTCTCGTCGTCATCGTCTTCTTCACAAAAATAATGTTTTTTTTTAATTCCTTTCTTAACTTTCTTTCTTGTTTTATGTCTTTGGTTCCTTCAATTTTTTTCTTAAATTTTCCTTTTTCTTTGGTAATTTCAGTCTTGTTTCTCTTGTCTAACTTAGTTTTTATTTGATTTTTCTTCCTTTCACCAATATCCCTCTTTTCTTTCATATTATCTCTTGAATTCAAAATATCTGGAGATCAAACATCATGTAGGTATAATCTTTAGTTAGGTAGGTATCCAATGTCAACTGTGTTTTGGTTTTAGCAGCATAACGTATTCGTAATGTTCTGGATGGAATCCCAAATTGTCGGGATATTTCGTTGATTCCTATGTTTTTTTGTCCATTTCATCGAAAGCTGACTGTAATTGTTCTGTAGTCCAAGAACTTACTCGAACTCGTACTCCTTCCTTTCTTTAATATTTTTGTGGCATGATTTACCTAAAATCAGTAGATATTAATGAAAATACACCGAACACATACTAATACAGCATAATATTTCCGATAAGTAATGAAATACTTTTTTCAGAACACGCTACCAATATCAGGGTATAGATGCCCCATGGTTCATTAAAATCTATCAATATGAATCGAAAAAAAATATATATAACAGTACATAAAAAAGACATTCAAAAAATATACTGTCATATGTATTCGAGTATGGAAATAGATGCCCCAAAGGCACCTATACCGTTGAAAATCGGGGCGACTATCCTTTTTGATATGGATAGATACCCCTACAAAAATGCGATTATTAACACCTAGGTGGGTACTTACTGATCCAGTGTATTGATGTAATAAAAATAGAACGGAATTTTTAACTACTTATAAATTTATGCAACAGTTAATACTTACCTCTGAAACTTTGAAGCATTCGTCGCGTTCGCTGCGGTGATATTCACACGCACAAGCGAGACACTTCTGTTCCGCAAGACGGCCGCGGAGAACTGCGATATGTGGCGCCTACGCTTCTTATTTACACTATTGAATATAAAACCAAAAGACAATCGAAAATAAAACATACACACTTAGCGATAAACAAAACGGGGACTGAACAGTCTCAAATAATTTTTCTGGGCGGCTATCATACAAGAACGTAGTGAGCCGGAGTGGTAAAATATGTCATAGAAAATCGTAGTTTATGTATGCATTACTATATTTGGTGATAATAAAATGCGATATACTGGAACGGTGGAACTGGCACCAAAACTTAAGAGTGGATCCCAACATTAAATATGATGAAGTAAATAATTAGGCAGATCCTCATAAAATCAGTCCTCTTTTCACAAATCTAATATTTCCGACATTACATGAAACAATTAACAAGAAATAAAGTTATACCACAAAACGATTGTGATTTAAATGTTAAAAAAAATGAAATTATAGTTAAAGAATAAAATGAAAAAACAAGTTTTTTTAACAAAGTAGACTAAACAGTCAAAAATAAATTTTAATATAAAAAAACTAAAAAACACGCTTATATAGCAATATGGACTAAAAAGTTAAAAATAATGAGAATAAAGTCATGTACCAAAAAATTTCCTGTTATTTCAAAAAAGCGTGGGGTGCTCTTCACTTACTTTCCATGATTAATCTACCTTTACGAATAGCTAGAAATAAATAACTTGAGATAACTGATATCAAGCACAACATTCATACGTAGTTTGGTGACAAAATTTGAGGAAACGGGCTTCGTAAAGAACAAAAAGAATGAATGAAGCTGCTATTGTGCAGGTATTGGGACAATTTGCAATGAATCCTCAATGCTCGTTGTGTAAGGCAAGGAAAACAGAAATTTGTATGAATCGGTGCGGAAAGTTCTGGAGCATCATAAGTTTTTTTTCCATATAAAATGGAAATTTTCCCAAAACTAGGCGATGATGACCCTGATAGAAGAATGGAACTTCAAAAACTTATGACTGCGCCTGGAACGATGAAAAAACATTTGTTTTAGTGATGAATGTACTTCTTTTCTGAATGAGGAGGTGAATAAATAAAATCGTTATCGGAATGATGAAAATTCGAACCTTTTCATGAAAGAATACACCATAGACAAATTAAAAATAAAGAGATTGTTTGAAACATTGGCGATCTTGACCACCAAGTTTTTGGTACGGCCAGTCGCGCATGGAGGCGCTGCCCGCAATCAACAGACGACATGATAATTTTCTAATTTCGACATTTGTCAGAAAATGACAAACCACGTAATAATTTCAGAATAATTCTACTGCTAATTGTCATCGAAAAATTAATTATAGAAATTATACTATGGACTTGAATTATGTACCCAACGTCGAAAATGGAATGTTTTGTTATTCGAGTTGACGCTGAAATTCCTCGAAATATTCTTTCACAAGGTAAAATATAAGCTGCTTTTCACAAACTGATACTTATTTCCATCCATCAGTTGCAGAAATTTTTTCACAAACTGATACTTATTTCCGTCCATCAGTTTCCATTTCCTATCACCATTTGAGGAAGTACGAAGATTATCATCAAACTGGAGTATTTGTTAAGTATACCTACTCGTTCTCCTTTGTGCTAATAGATGAACAAAATTATTGAAGGTTTGTTGTAATTGTAATATGTTTTTATTTTGGTTATTTGATGAAGACTGAAAAATATTTTTAATTTTGTTGTTTTTCGGAGTTTCATTATTGTTTTGTCTGTAGTTGTACCTTGTCCTAGATACAATAAAATGTGTTTTTGTAGTGTTCAACTTATTATTCTGGTTTTATAAGATCTTTAATTTTGTTCTTGATATCATGAAATAAAGATTTACTTTGAAACTTTATTTCAACCACGAACGAACTAACAGATTCTACGAATCGATTACTGTATATATTTTATTAGTGATCGATTTGCCGTTCCTGTATTTCATATGATACAACCATTCATATGGAATACAAGAATGGCAAATCGATCATTTATAAAATATATACCATATCAATCATATAAAAGTAACACATTTGAAAAACCCGCCTTATCTCGATCGGTTTTACCAACTGTACTTAGTTCTGCCAGTTGCGAGATATGTCGCCACTGTCTAAACGTGGTGCCAACTTTTACTGCAGGTTTGACAACTCTCTTTATTTTCAGTTTCTCTATGGAATACACTCGGCATCTTCGAAAAGTAAATGAGACCACACATTTACTGGAATTTATGGAGATAAAATTTAAGGATCCTCTTTTATGAATAACATTCTGAATGGAGAACTGTACCACAGTATGTTGGAAACTACGTTTGAGCATTAATTGCGGACCAGATGGAAAATCAATTGGATCCATAACAGGAATTTTTTCAGAAAATGACTTAATTCTTATTATTTTTAAAATTTAGTACTTATTCCTATATAACACTGTTTTTTATACTGTTTTTTGGCATGGAATTATTAAAGCTGTCTGAAAAAGTATGGTAGGTATGACACTTTTGGACATTCTCGCGGGTGTGCAAAAACTAATTGATACAATCATCAAACTTTGAAAAACTCTTTGTGGGCGGTCATGCAAAAAATATTCTACCGCGAAAAGCAAATTGAGACATTTCTTTATAGGAAAAATATAAGTTGCCTTTCAAGACCAGTAAATTGTTACACGGCATATCATGAATCACAAAGTGAACGCTGACACCCCTTTCTTGTTTATTCATCAAGGCCATATGCATCTCAACAAAAAGACATTCCGACAACCGCCTCCATCAACAAAACGAAATCCGTCTTATTTATAGCTTACTGTATAAATCTCATTTTCAACTGTATATGCACATAAAGGATGAGGCAGCAAACACATGTCAGCTTTTTTATTTTCAGTTCAGTAGACAGACTTGCATTTGCGGTATTTTGTAAACGTTATCGTATTAATATTACTTGTGAAACGTCAGGATTTCAGTTGAAGGGAACTGGTATTATGGCTCTGGAGATATAAAGACACATTCGTGTCACATGTCTCATTTGAGGTGGATATTTGTGTAGAAGTTCTTCAGAATATTTTATTATGTGCACGCTGAAAAATTTTGATTATTACGCAAACTTGCCGATGTTCGGGGAAAATCACTCAAATAACATTTGCGAATGTTATCAGTTCATTAATGGTAGGATAATTGAAAAATTGAAACTTGTCACCGATACCATATTTTTGTCGCAGATGGTATAGTTTTCCCAATATCAATTGCAGAAGCTTGAAAAAGTCTTGCGGCGAAATCCTGTGAGTAGCAGTGGCGGAGATAACTAATTTTATTTAGATATTTTAAGATTTAAAAAATACTTCATAAATAATGAATAATGAAAAAAAATTAAAGACAAGCTTTTATTTATACAAATACATTAAGAAAGAAAAATAATTTCTTTCATTGTTTGATGTAGGTTATTCTGTGAGTAACAGATTCAAAAGCTTGCCGCGGATACCAAATAGGTAATCTTGCGCGGCAAGATTTTGAATCTGTTACTCACAGAATAACCTAGATCAAACACTAAAAGAAAATATGTTTTCCTTTTTAGTGCATTTGAATAAATAAAAGCTTGTCTTTAAATCTTTTTTTATAATATTTTTCATTATATAAGGTCGTTAAGTTAGTACAAGTAAATATTAAATAAGAAAACGCAGAGAAAAATATAACCTACTACAAGGGCATTCGGTTTAAACAGGGTACCAGTCGAGAACTGAGCCCTTTTTGTACCCCATTCGATTTTTTTCCGGAAAACGAAATTTCAAAGCAAAAACTATAAACGAAAATAAATTATTTGCAATGAAAGAAAATATTCTATATACTTATAAAAAACAGAAACAAATACAATTCTAAACCTTTTAATTTCAAAGATGTTTATAGGCAATCATCACGACCGTCAGACTCGTCTGAACTAGAACCATTATTTGGATGTATTATTATGGGTTGGACAGAGGGTAAAACCACATACTCGTCTTCTTTTTAATAACATGTTCAACACATTTTTTCCAAATCTGTTGGTGGTCTCCTGTCATAACTTTTATTACGTTTTCTACAACTTCTTTACTCAGTTTGGGAGTTTGATTACATTTTCGTAATTCTGATTTTACGTTTGCCCATATTAACTCTATAGGGTTAAATATGCAATAGTATGGAGGTAGTCCTAGAAGGGTGTGGCCTCGTTCTTTGCACAGTTCGTCAATATAATATATTTTTTCTAACACCTTTTAAAACAGTGAGCAAACCTTTTTTTGTTGGGCCTTTCCCACGATTGGTCGCAGGAAGAGGTATATTGTTTTCAGACATAAATGCAATTATTTCAGCTTTTCTACTGCTACTATTTGGTATCTTACGGAGTTGCCGCGAGTGATACGATGCGTTGTCCATAACGATTACTGACTGTGGTGGAATATTAGGTAGAAGCTGTTCGCTAAACCACTTTTCAAATGAGTCTGCTGTCATGGCTTCATAATAATCAGCAGCACAGTCTTTAATTTTTTTAGCAGATAATAATAACGCATTTGGTACAAAACCGTCTTTGGTTCCAGCGTGTACTATTATAATGCGTATCCCTTTAGAACATGGCCCACTTAAACAGCAATTTTTACTATTGCCTACCCAACCGTAATTCACTACATCATGACTGTCGAACCATGTTTCATCAAGAAAAATTATGGTCTGTTAGAACGTCTGTAGTCTTTTATTTGACGCAAATAATCTTGCCGCCATTGCACTATCCTTGATGATTCGGTAATTGCCATGCGCTTATCAAGCTTTTTATGTTTGAAACCACAACTTATTAAAACTTGACGCAATGTCTCCACGCTGGTATAAGTGTAATCTGGATAATCTGCTAGTTTTTGCTGTCGCAACCCTGTTTTCCTTATATAAATCATAAATAGTTCTACGTATAAAGTCTTGCGTGGTTCTGTCGATTTTTTTAAATTTTTCCTTACACGTTTTTCTATTTTCAGTATGATCCACAACAACTCCTTTCGTTATTACTCGATAAATGGAAATTTTATTTATTTTCGTTATTTCTGCAATTCTTACTATGATTGCATTATCAGATTGCTGAGTATTTTCCTTTTCAAGGCGATCAAATATATTTAAAATAACTTGTTGGGTTTGTATGTGCAAGTCTTTGTTGTCAAATTCATAACTGATATTATTCTCACTCACCTGTGCAATTTCATTACTATTTTGTGCAATTGCATTTTCCCATGCTCGAAAAAAAGCCATATTTTACAACAAAACTAGAATATCCTGAAACGTATTTCGATCGGCACACACCAAGACCACAGGCGCTACTGGTTTTTAATCTTTCGGAGTTATTAAAACACAAATATAACGCGTGATTTATGACCTCCCATCTTAGAGACACACCTGCTAGCATTGATGTCCCGACTCGATTGGCCCAGACGAATCGGTTGTAAAATAGACAGCCGTCACTCAGGTCCACGTTGACCAGCGGGCTCTTTGTGCCGACGGAAACTGTATAAAAGTAGTACAGATTATTTTTCGTTCCGTTTCTTCGCATATACGTTCGTGTTAGCGAAGTGAGTTTTCATTTGCTCCCTATAGAAACAGCTTCTGCAATTGATATTGGATGGACTATAGTTGTAAATATATGTTTTTCAACTCAGCTGAGAAGACACATAAAACGGCCGTTGGCGCACGTAAACTGAATATTTGAATTGAATTTTTCATTATTAACAATAGATAGAAATAACGTGTGAGTACGCATACTCCTTGTGCTAATTGCCAGGTAAATAAATGGGCAGAATGCTATTTGAAGTTTCTGCTAATTTGAGTGTTGGCTTTGCTTAACTCATTTTCTATAAAAAGATATTCATAGTACTGCTAATTTAAAATAATGCTTGTTGTGTTTGATATTTTTTTCAAAAACTCAAGATGTAAAGATGTTTCTATGTGATGATATATCATTGAATTAAGCATAATAAATATTGCATTTAAAAAATGGCATCAGTTAATTTTTCATGTATTTGAAAAAAGGGTTGAGAAGAAGACGAAACGATGTAGCTGTCTGATTTCTATATCCCTAGTGATAGGTTTTTAAAAATAACAATAATTAAAAGAAAACAAATATTACGAAAACGAAAAAATAATCGTTATTTATTTGTCACCATTTTTATTTCAACAATTCACCCTCCTTCATTTCTCTGACGATTTCCGAAATCTCCATTCGAACAATCGAATTAGAATCACCAGGTATACAGGGCTTTTCACGATGAGCGTTAATCAGACGTTTCTGGCAAACCAGACAACGGATCAACCTGAAAATTCTACAGTATGCATAAATTAATATGATCTACACGCCTTAAATTTAAGACGATGCGGCGTTGCCGCTTCCCTATAAAGTAGCGGCTACTTTGATTTTTCAAATGGAACACCCTGTATATAATATCATATTATGATTTCTGATTACTTTGTCAACAATTTCATATACTATTTCTCTATACCTATCTGATACCGTTTAGAAGATATAAATTAATTTCGATTTTTTTTTACCAAACATGTACTTTTATAAACGCTGATAATCTTAAACTCACTGTTACTGAGACAATCAAATTGGAAATGGAGTGGAGTGGTACCATGAGGATCTTCACTTCGAGTCATATTTTTATTTGTCTCATACAGGGTCTTTAAAAAATGCAGATACTTTGTTCACATGAAAAAATTAGTGGAAGTCATTTTTTTCAAATGGAACACCCTGTATATTTCCACATTTTTGAGCTCTACATTTTAGATTGACTTTGTTCAGATAATCCTATTTCGATTTCAAACCGTTTTCGAGATAAACTGTTTCAAACAGAAAATGACGTGGTTTCCTTGTATTCATCACTTATTTTTAGGCGAGTAGATAATATTAATTTATGCATACTGTGAAATTTTCAGGTTGATCCGTTGTCTGGTTTGCCAGAAACGTCTAATTGACGCTCATCGTGAAAAGCCCTGTATACGTCTGTATACATTCATATATAACTTGATAACTACGTAAATACATAATAATAATAATATAGCTAGAATCAACAGTGTCTAATGACAGCTTGCGCCGACTTCCGCCAGGATAAATGAATATTACTGTATACAGTGCGGTCCATAGGTATGGAATAAATTCATTTTTAGCGTTATTATGTATTTGTTTGGAAAAACCTGAAACAGGTTCATTTCTATTGTCAATTTTACAGTATAAAAATATTACCCCCTCTTGAATTATGAGCACCCCTCAAAAATTTTAAATGAGAAGGGGGGTTGTGTGGACCCTTGTTCTAAAGGGATTTTCATTCTCTGTTCAGTAATAAGTTTTTCAAATTTGGTGCAATCATAACTGAAAAAAATTATTTTGAAAATGTAAAATTTTTGTACTTCACGTAGAATGAAGGAAACAATATTTAGGAATAATTTTTCAATTTATTTTACAATTAAATTAAATGTTCAAAATGGTCACCAATCACTTCTTGACAATAAGCAAGTCCATCTAGGAATTCTCGTACAACATTTTGTAGGACCTCTGGAGTTATGTTGTTCATTTTTTCCGTTATCCTAACTTTTGAATCAACAATATTGTCTGTCCTATTGAAATATTCTTTTGATTTTAAATAATCCCATAAGGAGTAATCGAGAGGAGTCAAATCGGGGGATCTAGGCGGCCATTCAATCGTTCCACGTCTTCCAATCCACCTATTGGGAAAAACTTAGTTCAAATAATATCTAACAATACGTTTGTAATGCGGTGGAGCTCCGTCTTGTTGGTACCAAATTGATCTATCTATTGCATCATTAAAATCAGGAAAAAGTATTTTAATGTAGTTCATAAACACATCTAGATAAGCTTCACCATTAACTGTGCCTTCAAAAAAATAAGGGGCAATAATTTTGTTGTTAATGATACCAGCCCAAACGTTAACTTTTTCAGGATATTGTGTGTGAGCCTCACACATCCAATGAGAATTTTCTCTGCTCCAATATCTAGTCTTCTATTTAGATGAAAAGTAGCTTCATCAGAAAAAAATGTTTATGAACTGCAAATCTGTTTCCATTCTGTCCATCATCAGTTCACAGAATTGTTGCCTTCTATCAGGATCATCCTCATTAAACTCCTGAACCAATTGAACTTGATAAGGATGGTATTTTTATTTATGTAAAGCTCTCAATATCGCTGAGTTATCTACATCATTGTCGGCGGCAAGTTGTCTACTTGTCATATGCGGATTTTCCTCAATCGCTAACAGTACATCTAACTTTTTTTCTCATCCAATTTAACATTTCAACCTGGTTTTTGAATAGATTTTACATGTCCAGTTTAACGAAATTTTGTTTCTATTTTGCTCTACTGTAGACTGTGAGACGTGTTGACTAGGGTATTTATTAATAAACATTTCACAAACTTCCTTTTCATTTCCTGTTTTATTACCGCATCCAATCATAATCAAAATGTATATTCTTTGAGTTTTGGAAGAATGAGCCATAGTTGAATCAAATACACACACAAATATTCTTCAATACACTGACGGGTGTCCTTCAAAATGTTGTACGAGAATTCCAAGATCGACTTGCTTGTTGTCAAGAAAGAATGGTGGTCATTTTGAACATTTAATTTAATTGTAAAATAAATTGAAGAATACTTCCTAAACCTCATGTGACATTACTTCCTATATTCTACATGAAGTATAAAAAAATCATATTTTCAAAATAAATTTTCTCAGTTATGATTGCACCAAATTTGAAAAACTCAATATTGCTGAACAGCGAATGAAAATCCCTTTCGATTAAGGTGCCACCCCACCCCGTTCCCAGTTAAATTTTTTGAGGGGGTGCTCATAATTCGGAGGGGTTGCTCATAATTCGGAGGGGTTGCAAGAAGGTGACAATAGAAATCGACATGTTTCAGGTTTTTTTAAACAAATACATAATAACGCTAAAAATATTCATTTATTCCATACCTATGGACCGCACTGTGTATATTCCTTGCGTGGTACGATACTCTTTGTTATTGAAAGTTGACCATTCGGAACTGGAAATTAACTTTTTAAAAACACAAGTTTTGGAAAACGGAGCAAACATACAGCTTGGTGTCTCTATGTAAACTGATTTATTTTCATCATTCGAATACATTGGAAAGGAGCACACCTGCTTATCTTAAAAGTAACATTCAGCAGTTTATTCATTCTGCGCTACAAATAATAGATATAATCCATCTTAAATAGCATTATTGTTCCTATAACTTGTGTGTATGTTATAATCGTAAAACTAGCAAATTTATGTACAATATATGATTACATGTGCAATTAAAAACTTAAAATTACGTGGCAGGTGTGAAGTGCAATTACTAATTAAAATTAACTTAAGAATGAAAATTAAATCGAAAATCAAATTGAGATTAGGATTTGGACTATTTACAGAAGGTGTTTGGCTAAAATGAA
Organism: Gonioctena quinquepunctata; assembly: GCA_018342105.1. Classification (NCBI taxonomy): domain Eukaryota; kingdom Metazoa; phylum Arthropoda; class Insecta; order Coleoptera; family Chrysomelidae; genus Gonioctena; species Gonioctena quinquepunctata. Next base: position 728,873 of record JAFIRS010000371.1, on the reverse strand, counting down.
TACTAATATACAGTGCGGCTTTTTATAGTCCCGCCCACTGTTAACTTTTGAACGGTTCGACGTGGAACAATGAAAAAAAGGTATAGTATGATATCACCGATAATAAAAGACATTGTGATTGCAGGATAGATGGCGCAGGGGGCACATCAACTTCAAAATATTGAATTGCATGGGGGGTCATGTAGCACATCGTTGAAAGGATAATTCAATTCTCTTCCCAAACATCTAATTTATTTTTCATTTCGTTGATATGTGACTTTGTGGCTTCTTATGCCCCCCCCCCCCCACCTCTTATAACTTTTAAACGGTTTGACGTAGAACAATGAAAACAAAAAAAACTACGGAATCACAGTTGCGATGAGTAACCCTGAATACGGCCAATAGAGGAAGATTCATTACTTAAATGATTTTTTAATTTCGAATTCGTTTCAAAGAAATTTTGCATCCATAGAGTAGTCCAATTTTTTGAATAGTTGAGGAAAATCCTTATTGAAGTAAACAAAAAACCCTCAATTCACTAAATGATTTTTACTAATCTGGATTTACAAAACCACGACACGTGTTTCGCTAAAATAAGGGGGACATAAAAAGCCGCAAAGTCACATATCAACGAAATGAAAAAAAATAAATAGATGTTTGGAAAGATAATTGAATTATCTTTTCAGCGATGTGCCACATGACCCCCCCATGCTGTTTAAAATTTTGAAGTTGATGTGACCCCCCTTCCCCCCTTCGCGCTATCTATCGGGTAATCACAATGTCTTTTATTTTAAAAAGTAGTATCGGTGATATCATACAATACCTTGTTTTTCATTGTTCTACGTCGAACCGTTCAAAAATTAACAGGGGGGGGGGGGCTATAAAAAGCCGCACATAGTGAGAGGATGTATAAAAAATATTACGTATCAGAATATAGCATAAGCAAATAATTGGATGGGTGATTAATTTATAAAGCATTTCGATATGATAGGTTAAGGGGTAGATGATAATCATAGTTGGGTAATAACTTGGTTTATACATATTACATTCTTATCTGGATATGGATTATTTAGTGCTTCTTTTAGATTGATTTTTGTCTATTTATTTCTGCTCGAGGTGTGTCTTCAATAATGGATTTAATTTTCCTCTTGAAGCAGTTGGTTTTTGTTTATTCACCAGTCCCACTGTTTTCTTCTCGAAACTGCCTTCAAATGGACTTTCAAATTTTCCTCGTTGGATATTCTATGATATCTATATATTAAAATTCCCATTTTTTCAAAACTCATCTATCTCGTTCTGTAGTACCTACCATGATGTTAACTAGTCCTGTTCTGTCTATTTTTTTATTTAATTTTCCTAAGTTTATGTCAGGTACTCAAAACGACAAGTGATTCCTTTTGTATCTATAATATTTTCTAGAGGCGTACGTGAAAAATATAATTTCTCACATTTCCACAACTATAACTTCCAATTGCGATTGCCCAACCTCATACTTCTCCATTCTACTTTATATTTTTCAATTTTGACTCTGATATCACGTAACTTCCCATCGTCCAACTTTTCACATTGTTCTCGCATCTTCGTGGAATACAAAAACAGAGTCTAATGAACATAAAAACTTTGCGGAGATGATTCCGCTTTATCTAGGAAAGTGCAAACAAGAACAGATAAAAGCCCTGAGAATCGAAACCTAATTTCGAGAACTAATTCTGGTTGTTTCAAAAAAAGCAACGAAAGCATTGGCAAATCGCAAACGGCAACTTTGAGGCGTGTGGGAGCGAATCAGACCCTTAACTGGAAAAAATGTGGGTAAAATATTGCGGGTTTGGATGTCGTTTAGACGCGTTTTCCGATGATGTTTGTTATTCTCTGAAATGTATTTGAAGATAATTTTCAAATGTGCATTCGTAAACTAATAGCATCCTTTCTTCGATCGATCGATTTGGAATGGTTGTAGTAACAGAAATACCTGATTTAAAAACTCCGTTTAACTCTAACTACAGGTCGACAATTCTAGCTTGGCCTCTGGGGTTTGGTGAGAGCTCGTTTTGAGCCCGTAGAGAAACTGCAAAACTTGTGATATTTTGTGCTTTTCTGAAAGTTCTTAATTTTAAAATGCCGTTCACGACAAAAGTATATAAAAAATTATTAAGGGCACCAAATAGTGAGATAATTAGCAACATAGAAAATTTTATGCAAGCAGAAGCAGTAGCTAGAGAAGTTACTATTCCTCTCGCAGCAGTAAGATTTTTTTTAAGTTATTCTTTTAATGAATTAATTATCATTTTTCTGTGCTATATTGATATAAAAACTATAGTTTTGGGCAGATTTTCATACTAAAAATTATTTTATAGGTTCAAGAGCGTTTTGCGGCAGCAACGGGCGTTACCGTTAGGTATATTCGACGAATTAAAAAAGAAGCGAAACAAGTTACACGGCCTTTTACTTAAATTTTCAACTCCAACTAATAAGAGAATAAACAGAAAAATTCTTCTTGGCGACGGAAATTTAGCAATTTTAGAAGATATTGGATATCAAGGTTGTACAGAAATCCACAAAATTGGTTTTTGGTAGAGGATATTTAAGAATAATCGACGAATACAAATGGAACATTTTTTTAGAAAGATGCGTTGTCACGCTCCGCATAGGTGCAGAAAAATCCAACAAAAACAAGTCATTAATATAATAGACTCTAGAATCTCTATGTTCGGAGAAGAATATAAATGATGAATTTCAATAAAAGTCACATCAGCCACTTTGCAGCACATAATAGGAAAAAGGAAGTCTGGAAGGGAGAATAAAGATAGAAAATAATTTTTCTCCAAATATTGCTTTATCAGCTATCAATTAGAATCAATTAGACCACTAAGAAAAATTACCAATACATATCAGAATAGAAAGGGGAAAGAAAAAGGGAAGTCAAGAATCTACACTGATACGCCAGAGAGAGACAGAATCAAGGAATAGGCCAAAGTGGCTGAACAGCAATCGCTAAGGAACAGAGACAACGCGCAAAAGAAATGAACAATGCCAGAAAGCTATTTTGCTTGTGTTCAGAAACAAAAATATATCAAAGAGTAATTGCAAAATTGCTAGAAAATAGCGGTTCTGATGAATTTGAAAATAAAGACATATCCTCAGATTCAAATATCTGTCCGTCAGATTCAGATGATAATCCAGAAGAAGAAGGGATGCCTCTTCGAACTGGAAATTTGTCAAAAGAAGATTTTGTCCTTGTTAAATTTGAAAAAAGAAAAGTGTGAAGCATTATGTGGCCAAATTCTTGTGAAATTCGATGCGAATGAAAACCAGGTTCGTATCTGAGAAAGAGACCCACAAAAACATTTGCCTTCCCCAAAGATGAGTCATCGGCACTCTATTCCACTTTCGAATCAATTTCTCGTCATTCAACTTGTAGATATCTACTTAAGTGAGACGGATCTGTAAGATTTCTAATCTGTTAATGATAACATAAAAAAAATATATCTACCCATTTGTTACTCTAGCTTTCTGAATTTGTCCATAATGGTATCTGTGTATATATGTATAAATGAACCCCGTAGATGGGGAACATTTATACAATATTCAGTTTTTGAAAAAAATACATGGAACTCTTAATTGTTGAGTTATGGATTCTTTTAATTCAAAATAACACACTAGAATAATAATTCACTCAACGTATCACCGTATCACATTATTTCTTTTGCTCTCCAAAAAAATCGTATAATTGTGCCCCAACTCGCCCTACTCCTTGATATATAGGGATAGATTATACAGTGAAATTTGATCATAAATAGAATTTCCAGATAAAATTGCATGTTATATATATGGGACTTGGTACCCGCGACTTCTTCCGCCTAGAATTTGTGTTTTACAAGCTTTTATTTAGTTTTACTTGTTCGTTCGTTCGTTAGGATCAAATTTTGCAAGTGAATTTTGACAAACAAATTTGTTTTTCGATTTGATTCAAAATTGGTATATGTTAATTTTCGGGGTCGGAGATTATGAATTTTTTGTCAAAATTCATAAATTCAAGATGGCGGCTCCAAGATGGCGGACGAGTTTTGTAGTTATGGTCTGATTCGATGAAAAATTGGTGGGTGGGAATTTTCGGGGTCGGAGATTATGAAATTTTTGTCAAAATTAATGAATTCTAGATGGCGGCTCCAAGATGGCGGACGAGTTTTGTGATTATGGTGCGATTTGATTCAAAATTGGTATGTCTCCCATATACCAATTGGGGATCATTTTTGGGCTCGGAGATTGGGAACTTTATTGCAAAATTCATACATTTGAAATGGCGACCACAAGATGGAGGACAAGTTTTGTGATAATGGTGCAATTCGATTCAAAATTGGTATGAGGGGGTTTTCGGGGTCGGAGATTATGAATTTTTGGTCAAACTCTATCAATTCAAGTTGGCGACTTCAGGATGACGGTCCAGGTTTGTGATTATGGCCAGATTCTATTGAAAATTGGTGTGTACGAGTTTTTGGGGTCGGAGATCATGATTTTTTTCAGCTCAAAACATACAGGAAAGAGAACTTGTAATAACAATGCTCTATTAGAAATGAACAGGTTAAGGCAAACTAACTAAAAAGCAAAAAATAAAATATTTTTTTAAAGACAAGCATTCATTCAAACCGTTTACTAAAACGTATAAAATGAATTTAAGTCATCGCTGACAATGATTTAATTATTTTTCGTTGAATCATTTTGTTTCAAAAAGCTTGTCGCGCGAATTGTAATAAAATTAATACTTCGACACGTTGTTACTTACCAACCATTCATTGTCCAATGGAATTAATTGGTATCTACTTCCATGAATACTTTGTAAAAATCAAATACTTCGACAAGTTCTTAATTACCAACTTATCACTGCTCAATCAAATTAATTGCTACCTACTTTTATGAACACTTCGCGCGACAAGCTTTTTGAAATCAAATAATTCAACAAAAAATAATTAAGTCATTGTCAGCGATGACTTAAATTTGTTTTATTCGTTTTAGTAGACGGCTTAAAAAAAAGCTTGTCTTTAAAAAGTTTTTTATTAGTTATTTTTTCCTATGTTTTTCTTTGTGTTGTTCCATGTAGGTTATGCCAGTGACTTTGCCCGCTTTCCGTTATCCCGTTATCCCGTTTTACGTTAACCCGTTTCCCGTTATCCCGTTAAACTGTTTACCGTTATGCCTTCAACCCGTTTCTCGTTATCCCGGTAATCCGATTCCAGTTATCCCATTATGACGTTATTAAAGTTATAGCAAAATGTATAGCGCGAAAATATTCTCTGTGTTCAAATATTTGTGTTTAACAATTTTCATGGCGATCGGTTGAACGGTATAGAAGTTGATGATTTGCAGCGTCATCTAATGGCGAATTAAAATAAAATAGATAGCATTGAAACCTTCTTCAAGAAAAAATACTGAGATGTGCCAACTTTCATGGTGATCGGTCAAACGGTGTCGGAGTTTATTAATCTCATACATCCATCATCCGTTTTTATATATATAGGTACAAATATAACGAAATTTGTAAATAGAGTAGAGGGCACCTTTTTCAACCGAATTTGGCACAAAAATGTTTTCTGTCAATATCTTGGCTAGTTCGAAGATGGGCCAAATCGGTCCAGTAGTTTCAAAACAGCGTCTATTGAAAAATTGAAAAAAATTCTCAATCTTTAATTTTCATACCAATAACGGTAATCTCTTGATAAAACTTTATGAGCTTCACATCTTTCTTTTTTTTCCCCTCCAAGATGTATACACACATGGAAAATCGCTGAAAATTACCATTCATAAGAATTAATAATTTTTGTTCACTGTTTATGCTCCTATTTGAGGTCCTCTGCCGACAAACAGAATATCGTTGTATTTTAACATTTCTCGAATTCAAATAGAATAATAGAAGTATTTCTTACTCAAAACGAAAAACAGTATTTCAGACTTATTACATTTTTAGGCAATCCTACCGAAAAAAAAAACTTTTTGCGTAAAATTAAAATCAACATCGCATATAAAACAGATAATAATTTTTTGAGTAAATTTATTAAGAACAAAAAAGATAAAACTGACAAATCCGATAAATCTGGAGTATATAAATTAACTTGTGGCTCTTGTAAATGTTTTTACATAGGCCAGCCAGAACAGAAGCCAGAACATTAAAAAAACGATTAGCAGAACATATGAAGTGTTTGGTCAATGGAAAAACAAAAGCAACTTTTGCTACTCACCTCTTGACTGAAAAACATTATTTTGTTAACGATTTCGAAATATTACATACAGAAAAGAAAGGTTATAATCTCGACCTTCTATAAATGTATAGAAATTAATAAATGCAAAAAGTCGCAATTTTTGTTCAATGACCGGATCAACTTAAATAATTCTCCTTTTAGGCCAGTAGAAATAGACAATCAATTCACATTAATTCCAAAAGTTTTCAAACTTCAATGGTATGTTAGTGCATTAATAAAAACAAACTATAAAATTTTGCAGAAGTTTGCGCGAACGGAACATTGTTTTAATTGCAAAAAACCTTTTCATAATCTATTTTTGTACTGGAAATTGCAAAAGTTCTGCAAACTAGACATACCGATAGAAATGGTGTTTTACAACATGCATTGAGTTTGCAACCTTGTAGAGTAAAGTAAAAGTTAAAGTTTTTTGTCATTTTTTCAAAGTTTTTCATTGTAATTTGTTTGAAAAAATTACAAAGGTTCTGCAAATTGGATAGGTGGATGGATTTTTTTTAGCATATTCACGTACATTTGCAACCATTTCTGTAAAACGCATAATTTATTTATCAAACGTTTTTATCGACGCTGCCATTTTCAATATACACAAGCATTGAAACAATTACAAAAGTTTTCTATTGTGGTTGCAAATAAAGATAATATCAGTATCAGTGGATATGTAACTCTGCAACCTCATACGAAAAACGGAACCTATTTATTTACTGATATACATGTTTTGCATTTTTACAACTGCTGAAATAATTGCAAAATTTCTGCAAATTGCAGTTATAATTACGACTAATATTTTACGTGACGCAAGAGATTTGCAACCGTCATTGTTCAACGATTTTTTTTATATAACTGTTTTTTTTAAATAATTTGGCCATAAATTGTAAACACTGTGCAAGTAGGTTTAAGATATATATTCGACCGACATATGTCTACAGTGGTCCAGTTAAATACTTGATTATCCATCGCATATATCTGTTATATTTTGTAGAGTTGGTTCAAAATCTCGTGTCATGTGGCCTTGAATGCGAAGATGACCAAAACATATCGGATGACAAATCTGCTATCCCAATTAAAAACATCCAGCACCACTGAAAATTTGCTGTTGCACAGGTGGTTATAATTATTGTTTTGTTTCATTTTCATTAGTTATTTGTTTAACAAATAGTCTTTTGCAAGATTCTACCAGTGAATTTCACACCGCTCACCTCACTGCTAGTGATTGGGAGATCAATGTTTTCAGGATGTGCTGATTTTGGTATTCATTCTGTCGCTTTTGCCACGCCCTCGCGCATGTCGCATGCTATGAGGTTTTGAAATATCTCTACTGGTTGATTGAAATTGCACCCGAAACAGTTATAAAAAAAAGTTTTCCCTATATCAATTGCAGAAGCATAAAAAAGTCTTGCGGCGAAATCCTGTGAGCAGCAGTGGCGGAGATAACTAAAGTTATTTAGATATTTTAAGATATTAAAAATACTTCATAAATAATGAAAAATGAAAAAAAAATAAAGACAAGCTTTTATTTATACAAATACACTAAGGAAAAAAAAATTCTTTCATTGTTTGATGTAGGTTATTATTATATCCTAAAATGTATTTCGATCGGCACACACCAAGACCATAGACGCTACTGGTTTTTAATCTTTCAGAGCTATTAAAACACAAATATAACGCGTGATTTATGACCTCCCATCGTATAGACACACCTGCCAGCATTGATGTCCGACTTCATTGGCCCAGACAACAGACAGCCGTCACTCAACTCCACGTTGACTATCGGCTCTTTTGATCTACCGTTTGCCGACGGCGAATGTTTACGAGTAGTACAGATTATTTTCGTTCCGTTTCTTCGCATATACGCTCGTGTTAGCGAAGTGAGTTTTCATTTGCTCTCTATAGAAACAGCTTCTGCAATTGATATTGAATGGACTTTACGTAGTTGACCACAACAAAAATCTAAACTAATCATCAATCTTAGAAACAATCACTGTTCTAGACTAGTCAGCGAAATAAATTGAATCCAATATTTTCGAATGCAACAATCGAAAGAGTAAAAAATTTTGCTAAATTCTGCTAAAAAAGTATTGGAAGATATCGATTTTTTATTGCATTAGATACGACATACAATCATTCATCATTTAAAATTTTCACTTGTCACAACATGACTTTATAGCGATCGAAGAGATTTTAACATGAATAATCGATGCTCTCTGGAGGTGAGGATATCAAAACGTTATCGATTGTAAATCTCGCAAGTACATAATTTTACTGAAACGTTACTGAAAAATTGAGATTTGTGAGATCTATATTACATCTCAAATTTAATTTTTACAGGCATTTATTCCTTTAATTATAATTTACCTTTCCACTCGATTTTCTTACTCCAATTGTGGTTTCGCATAAAAAATTCCATTGAATTCGAATGGAGGACTGAAATGTAATCGACACGTAAGAATCATTTTCTTGATTCATATAAATTTTAACAAAAAGAGGTGACGTAACACAGTTGTAGGTTAAAAGTTTTATGCCTTTTTTAAACGTTTTTTTTTTTGAGCAAATGGTTCAACGCATTTGTGTTAATTTGGGAACTTCAGTGATTTTTGATTATGATGATTTTTAAGGAAAAAAAGTGATATGACATGATGAATAGGAAAAATTGAGAGATTCCCGAATTCTTATGGGACCACCGAGTCCAAACAAAAAATATATCTTTTATAAAATCTTTGGTTTTTGCAAAAAACCGATTTTTCGATCGGGAAATTTGTATCTGATTGGAGACAGAAAGCTGACATAAGTGTAAAAATGAAAAACTTCTCCAAGACAGGCTTTTGTTCACATGCACTGAAAAATATCATACTTTGTTAGATGTGTGATGATATTCTCATCTGATAACTGGTAATTACAGACTCAGAAGTTTGTCAATTTGAACACAGAATAACTTTTCTCGAGAACGGACAGAAGCTGTGTTGCCAAGGTTCAAACAGTTCATTATCTGCACTCCCACTCTTGGTAAATATATGCCAACAAACTCGACCTGGGCAGGGTGAGGAAGAAATTCGACTGTTTCCTTTGACGCGCTATTGTTTGCTCTTTTAATACAATAACTGTACGAGTGTTTTTTAAATCTCAATATTTCTTCCATTTTGTAATGAATCAAGAAAATTGTGAAAACGTGTCGAGAGATTCTCGATCCTCCATCAAACGTTCTCAGAGGATTTTTTCATGCAAATTCCCAATTATAATATGATGTTATGAATTAATATCGAAAACGTTTCAACAATGAATGATTTCACCTACCGTTGACAAGCTTCTTCTTGGTCGACATTTAACTCGGTAAAACAATGAATGTCATTCATTAGGTATTTAAAAATCTTTATTAAGCAGATAACACAAGTGTTGTAAAAATATATTTTTTTATTTCCAATGTTCCGCATTGTAACATAGTTTGCAAATGATTATACTACCAATTGGTGAAATGAGTTGTTTGCCCGATTTGCCGAACTTTTGCTTTTTTTGGTATAGTACGAATACGAAAATATTTTTCTTTTGATTTTATCCTTATTTCCGTGTTGCAGACGAGATTGCAAGTCGATGTGCGCCAGGACATCTCCACTTGCAACCATTATTTGAAACTTTTGTAATAATTCCGATACTTATTTTAATTAAAAAAAACAATTTCATGAAGAAATATATTTTCCGTTTGACACAAGAGGTTGCAAAGTGAAACTCTTCTCAAGAACATTATTTTAGTTTTTTTTTCGAGTTTGCAGAAATTTTGGAAATTTCATCGAAAAATTAGGACCAACAACAATTTTTTTTCGATAAAACAAACATTTTAGTTTTGTTTGAATGGTTTCAAATTTATCAGAGGATGTGAATTGCTATTTTTCAAAACCTCGAAAGTTTGCAGAACTTTTGCAAATTTTTCCGCGTTAATAATGTGAAAATTCATTAAATCCTCATTTTCCGTTCAGAAAAAAGGGTTGCAAAATCAGACCAAATATCATATGAAAGTTCTCTTCACTCTAGTGAAGTTTTGAAACTTTTGTAATTATTATTAAATTTCGGGAAAATCATGTCTATCTCTACTGGCCTATTTGTTGAATTTGTTTTATTGAAGATTAAATTGGTGAATTCTCAATAGATTCATATACCTGCTACTATCTGCCTTGAATATTCAATATGATACATCGTGATTGTTGAATTATCTCCACTTGAAAAAGCTAGTGTATAGCGAAACACGTATCGTGGTTTTGTAAATCCAGTTTAGTGAAAATCATTTAGTGAAGTGAGTATATTTTGTTTACTTTAATATGGATTTTCTTCAAGTATCGGCCGCATCAATTCAACATATAAATAGATATTAGTTATTATTTTTCTAGGTGATATTGACAGTGGAACCCAAGTGAGTTCTGTATTATGAAGCATTTAGGGGGATTGGAATCTCTCCTTTTAATTAAAAAGTGTAAGGTTTTCATGAAAATATAAATTTTGCTTTTATTTCCAACATTTTCCATTTTTTCTGACACATAATTGCTTAGATTGATTGATGGCAACAATTACATTCTAAAATCTACCTTTCCGATTGGCCGCGCCATCGGTTCTATAACATTTTTTTTTTCAAATCAACAGTTTTAAATATACAAATCATTAAATATATTATTAAGCCACTTGGGATTCAGCCCCTTGAAAAACCTTCCTCATTACGTAACTACCCTTTGAATGTAACTCTCATGCAAAATGTAATCCTCCTCTTAACGATTCTTTTTGAGATATAACTAGAACCTGTTTCATAAAACGAATTTTTTTATTGAATTAACAGTTATTGATAAAATGTCTTCTGAATTGTATATTTTTAGTTTAAAGCTGTCGCATGAATATCGGATTATACGATAACTGAAGAGATTGAAACTGCCCGTTAAATGTAAATTGCCTGAATCAATGTTCAGAAGTTAAACAATGGAACCATTGTGATTTCACACAAATCGCCATTCCATTCAAACCAAAACAAAGGAGTTCACAATATTCGTAATATCCGCTTGAGAGCGGAAAGACAATTATATGGTACTTGATTTTGGGCTACAAATCAAAACATTCGAATGATAATATGAGTTATGGATTGTGATAGAATTTTGCCAGAATTCAGCATAAAATAGAGAGGTAGTGATTTACTGCGAGGTGAGAGCGTCTTGCATTGAAGGCACTATATGAAATTTGATTTTGTTATAACTGAAACGGCAGCTTCTATATTTGTTCGATATAACGCTCCAACTGAAACATTAAGAGCAATTACTAGCTTCTGACGCAGTCATAGTATTTATGTATACAGCCCATTCCAGCAATACCCACTGATGTGACGTCTAGGAAACAACGCCATTCAAATTTGGTGCAATATATAAAACAAAATAAAGACTCATCCAAATTATACCGTCACTGAAATTGTAGTTTTTAAAATGCCAAATTGGTTATTTTGACATTTTTATTGAGTTAGCGCAATAATTCGTCACTATAAAGACATGGGCGTAGCTCAAATTACAACATTTTGAGGTATTTAATGTCAAAGTCTAATAATTTTTTTTTAAACTTGTTCAACATTTTCAATTCAATACTTTAATACATTTTTGTCGACAAAAATATATTTCACTCTTCCACGATCATCAGGAATACCGGAAGAAAATGGAAACACATTTTCTAAAAACAATTTCACTTTGCAATGATGGAAAAATATTGGAATTTTTTTTTTGGACATTCATCAATTATTGAGTTTTTTTACTTTTTATTTTGAATTTTTTGCGAAATGATATGGAGTGTAAAGTGTTTTTCCTAAAATTCACCTACTTTTCGAGCGAATAAAGAATTCCTTGGATGTTTTCAATATGCAATGAATACATACACACACAGTCTAGATATACTCCATCATAAGTACCTCATTTTCGGCGTTCCACGGGAAATGCATCTTTTTTGTATTTAAAAACGGGATTTCAATAAATAATGTTTGTTTCATCAATACATTCAGAATATCTAGAGTTCCTTGAATGGACGTGAAATACGTTATGTCGAAATCTAAATCTGTTCATTCAATAATTGTAATATTTTGACTTTGATACAAGAAGACCGCATATCGTTTGTTAACTATCTCACAAAAATATAATATTTCATGTTTCAAAGGATGTCACACGACACCGGTTTCGGTAATGTTCGATTTTTTAAATATGTATTAGTCAAATGATATATACTCTTGTCACTCCAAAAAATATTGAAATTTTATAAATAATATCGCAAAACTAGGTGGATGGGTCTTTAGTTCAAACAAGTCAATATCTTATAATTGAGAAATTATGAGAGATCACTTTTACAGAAGAGCAGCTGAATCAATCGAAAGAGAAGTTTGAAATTTTATATAAATTCAAATATAAAAAAATTAGTATGATTAGGATTAGGAGGCAGATATTATGATTCATTTTGTTTATATCCTGAATGAATTAACTTCATTTGTTCAATGTTGACAATAATCATTATTTTTTTTCTAATATCGATTTTACATGTTCATTTATAGTCAATATTACGTTTCATGGAAGTTTTGTGACCTGATTACAGTAAATTGAAAACTTTGTTAGGGTAAGGTCTAATAACTTCAGGTCAATGAACACTAGGTTTCTCTCTCGAAGAAACAATAAAAAAATTTAATTAATAGACATTTACATATATGTATGTATTACGTTTTGTTCGATGGAATTATTTCCACCTTTATTCTAGAGATGTCGGTTTCGAGCGGCATCTCTTGACATATGATTTGTGGTCTTTTTAACTCGCTTTTATTAGCTACACTTGTAACTAACAAACAATATAATCAAATCTTGGAAGTCAGTTTCACCCTACTCCTAATTGTCGTATCGAAATGAAACTTGGTGTGCATATGTAGTTTGGATGCCAATACTATAATTTGGTATTATGGAGCTGATCTGATGATGGAGCCAGGATGTGGACAGTGAAACTCTTCAGTGGCTACTAGTAAAATATGGTGAATGCACTGAGGCCGTTCCCATCATAATTTACAATTCATAGATGTGGCGAATGCACTGGTTCTCAGCATATTCGCCAAAATTTAGTTATTGATAACTTCCATCTCATGTGGATGAATCAATCAAAGAGTCTTTTTTAGTCTTCTGTAGCAATATGGACTAAAAAGTTAAGAATAAAATTATAGTTTGAAAAAACTAAGAAAAAACGGATATATGGCAATAAGGACTGAAAAGTTTGAAATAATAAGAATAAAGTGATTGACCAAAAAATTTTCTTTTATGTAAAAAAAAGCGTGGGGTGCTCTCCACTCACTTTACATAATGATTTTTTTTATCAATGACTATTCTTATTATTTTCAACATTTTAGTCCTTAGTACCATGTATACGTGTGTTCTTAGTTTTTTCAAACTATAATTTTATTATTGGATAAATTAACAAAGAAAAATGCCAGTTTTCCTCCAGCTCGAAATGTAGCATGTTGAATCTTCTATCATTCAAGATAACCTCTTGGTAGGTATTCATGTTGAAAAGAGAAACATTCTCAATTGAACAGAAATCATTTTCTGAAAATTTGGAAATGTACGATAAAAATGAACAAACGAAAATAACTCGGCCCTACGTGCCCGCTACTTCGATAGATGGTGATTTATCTTCGCCAAAAGCCGGCAGCCTATGTCAGCGACACGTACTGCTTGTCTAGCCTAGTTGTGGGGTCCTAGATATAGTGAAACTGCTTTATGAATAGTTAATTGTTGCAAACCTTTATTGTGCGGGTCACACAAGCCCTTGACAGCTCTCTTATTTTTATTGCCGATACTCTTCTGCAATTTACAACATAATTAGAAATACTTTTGGTAACGACAAAGTGTCACTTTAAATACCCAGGCTATTCAGTAAAGAGCGGTCTGAAGATCTTGATAGTTTCTGATTTATAATGTGTCTAGCAAATGTTTTTAGAAATTGAAATTTTGAATTGGACGCCAGAATTTTTCGTTGGGGTATGATGGTGTATCCAAGTTTCATCTACAGTATTAATCGGCGCCAAAACTCTGATTTATTGCGCCTGAACTGCGATAATGAACTGTTGGAAAAGTTCATTCGAACAAGTTTTTGGTCTAACGTGAGCAAACGTGGCAGCCAACGCGCGGACAGCTTTTTTATGCCTAATTCTTCATGCATTATGTGACGAACACATTCTTTGGACGAAATGAGCAAATGTATAAGAAGTATGGGTTCCAGAACCGCAAAGTGCATTTTACAAAATGATGGACATTTCGAACACTTACTTCATCAATGTTCATCATTTAATTTCGAAAAATCATTTGATTTTTCTTTCATTAAATGATAGTTTCGTTTAATTATTATGAATTAGGTTTTTCACCTCTTGAAATTTGTAAATAATTATTACTTGTTTCTTGCTTTGATTCTGTTACGTTCCATTCAGTTGAAGATGAGTTAGTTGATTTTATTATCGAAATGTATTGCATGTTGTTAATTAAACTAAAGGTACCTAAATGTAATACAGATCCGACCCAAAGAAATTTGGATAAGGGTCAAAATCACCTGAAAATCAACTTTGAGTGACATTGTTCGATATATCGTTGAATTCAGCGTTAAAAGTTATTTCGAAAAGTGTCATAAAATATGCAGGTCCGTATTGAAAAAAATGAGGTTGAGGGTGGCCCACAGCGTACGAAACGTTGGATACAAAATCTGATCATGTCAAATTGAGGATAATTTACTGTCGAATAAAAAACTCCTGTGACATTTTTTGATAATATTCGAAATAAAGTAGGAAAAAAAGAAAAATCAAAATGACAGAATTTACTTTTCTTATGATATCTCAATAACCGGCTCTGATAATCACGATTTGTTTGAACTGCTTGATAATGCTTCTATGAATGCAACTTTTTCTCCATTTGACCGACCTTCTAACTCTTATGGTTTAAAAGTTACCAATACAATCCCATTAAAAAAGTGGCCACTCTGTATACAAAAAATATTTATCATAGATATCAGTGATTTAGATTTGAAGAAGCGTTGAGGATCGCTATTAAACTTAAAATTTTCTTGGGGCTGCTTTCTCGATCCTGCCAAATATTCCAGAATGGACCTTTTTCCGTGGACTTTGACTAAATTGGGTCGTACTGTTAGTGTACAGCAGACCTTAATGATGATCTGAAAAATAATGCTCCAGAGATCACAGAGCTGTTAGGTAAGGGAATTGAAAACTATCAAACCCTTATTTCAATCGATCGTGAACTACCTACTGGCAGCACTACAATAATAAACTTAAAAATCCTTATGACTCTTAGAATTATAATATATCTAACAATGCGAGTTGTTTATCAAGCTGCTTCTACCACGTTACATGAAAGAGGCCAAACGAATAACAGAATGAATACCCACTTAGTTCTGAATTTATGAAGCTTTCCGATGAGTAAACATTTCCGTAGATCACAATATAAACCTAGAACTTTTATTAGAATTAATCGCCAACTCGTAAAATAAGGATGGATTCTCTATTAGGATTAACTCTTATTTATCACCATTGTATTGTTATCTATTATTAGCTCCAGTTATCCATGGGTTATTTCAATGAATGAGTGCGAACGTAGTTTTACCTAACAGTTGGAATCACTTCAGCCATCCGAAGCAGCGATGGTTTTGAAAAAAGACACTGGTTACAAGTTGGGGTGAATACAAAATAGAAAATATTTCTGCGAAAAAACAAAAAATCAATAGTTTTCCTTGTTGAAGATGAAAACGATTTGAAAAATATTTTGTATATGGTTGAACTACCGCAAATACTTACACCCAGTGATAAATGATCAAATGAGCATGAGTTGAAATATTATAAACTGAAACAGTCATTTATATCAAGAACTCGATAAAAGTTAGTTAGTGGCATTGAATAAACAACCAAAAATGGTATTGAGCAAAAAAAATGGCAACTTAGGCCAATCAATAGAGATTTTCCGCTCTATTGATGGCAAAAATACTACCAGGAAACCGACTGTGCCATCATACGAATGACGGTTCGTAGTTATATCCTGTTATGTTTCCAACTCCCAACTGTCAGCGCCTAATTTTTTATAAATATTTAAAAGCATTTTTTTTATCGTTTTTGACTTGTAACTTGAAAACCAATGAAGCAATCTCGGTACTCGAATTGTAGAGAATCAAAATGCAAAAAAATAGCCCTAACGAAATGGAAATTGCAGCAGAGAAAAATAGAAGAATTTTTCTGTGTTTCAACCTGATGATGAAAAATACCATGTCAAAACGTAGTTAAGAGAAATTATATGAATTGACTGAATCAGACCTTTATTCCGAGAAATTGAAGAAAATATATCTGTGGTCAAGAAACTAAAGAAAAATATATATATATATATATATATATATATATATATATATATATATATATATATATATATCTTTATCTATATATATATATATATATCTATATATAAATACATGTATGAGAGTACCAACTCAGATTATCTAATACTAACCCATTTTGTTACATGTTATGTATATATACTCGCAAAATATACTTTTGAAGAATCTCTGACTAGCTTAGGGAACATTTTAATTTTACTTCGATTATATTTCGTCTCTCTCATCTCTTTAGTGAATACCTGTAATAATTGTAGTATTCTATTCGATTATACATTTCACATTTTATTTTCAATTATATTTTACAATTACACATTCTTTACATTGTAAATTGTTGCATCTATATATTTTCAAACTAATAACATTTTTACATTTTTACATTCTTACATGCTTTCATTTCTACATTTTCACATTTTACATTGCGTTTTGTAATTTTTACACTTTAACAATCTTACATTCTAGCATTCATATTTTATACTTTCATGATATATTTTTTTTATTGGTGCCCCATTTTACACATTTCAAGCACGCCTCAGCGAGATAAATGACAAATTTTTGATTATTGATCTGACAGGAGTACCTTGTAACGTCAAATAAAATATTACTAACAACTCGTTCATTTATATGCGATACCTCTTGCTCCTCCATCCATTTGATGAACTTTTATATATCACTGGATTTTCGCGGTACTAACCGCGATTCTGCCTCACTATTAAAAAAATTGATCTTTGATAACAAATTGCAAATGAATATCTGTTTTTCTCATTTCCATGACAACGACAGGTATACTGATGTCACATCACGAATTCAACCTTTTTGCATTATTAGTTCTTATTTCTATTTTTAGTAGTAATAATACCAGTATATATGATTTCAAAATGCACCAATAAAAAAAAATAGCGTAAAGTAACCGTGGATAACTGGTCTTAAAAACACTTGCTCTATTTCGAGCACTCCGGCTGCGCCGTCGCGACGGAGTTCGTGATGTGACACCAGTATACCTTTCGTTGTCATGGAAATGAGAAAAACAGATATTAATTTGCAATCTGTTATCAAAGATCAATATCTGTTGTCACCAGAGCTCAAAAATGAATTATTCTAATATACATTTTTTTCGAATCGCGGTTAATACCGCGAAAATCCAGTTATATATATATAAAAAGAATATTAAAAGTTCATCAAATGGATGGAAGAGCAAGAGGTATCACATATAAATGAACGAGTTGTTAGTAATATTTTATTTGACGTTACGCGTCGTGCTCGAAAAATCGCGCGTGTTTTAAAGCCCTTTTTATCCACTTATACTTCAATATACTATTTAAATTTGGTACTTTTTGTATTTGCATTCTTGTATATTTGTTTTCGCGAATTTGTGCATCTTTATATATTGTATTTTTGTATCCTCTCAATTTTCTTCATTTTGTATTCCTGTATTTTTTTATCTTCATATCTCCACAGTTTTATGATTTATAATACTTCATATCACATCTTACTCTTCTGCATTCTTACATTGACTTTTTTATGTGCCTTGCACTTATCCCTAAAACTACTTTATTCACTTTTAGCTTTAAGCCATTCACGTTGTACTTATATTATACTTAGTTACTCTGAATAAAGTTATATTATTTTATATTATTTTATTATTATATATTAATGAATTAGTAACAAAACATACATAGAAAATGACTCTAGAATAACTGGTAATACAAAAAACTTTATTGACCGTGAAAATAGGTATTGGTAATATACTGATTTTAGGTATCTCCATATTGGAATTCAGATAAATATTGATAAAATAACCTAAATACATTGATAAGTTACTTTTCAGATAAATTAAAAACAATATTCGATCAATTGATTAAAAAATAAGAAGTAAAATCAAGTCAAATATTTATGTAAATCTAATAATTTTTTGATAATAAAAACATTTCTATACCTGATGTGGATATTTTATACAATAAGAAAAAAGTTAACCTACCTGAAAAAATAAGTTAATGAAATGTAATGAAAATAGTTTCAATTTACAAATGACGAGAAAATGGAAAAGGCTCTGCAGCCTATTCAACCACGGATATTAAAATGCTTAAGCAATATCTAGTTAGTTGATCTAATCAATAAATCAATAGTATATTTGGAATATGAGCATCATCTCAAGTCTTGAATGAGTTTATACCATAGTCAATGCATGTGAAGTGAGTTATTAAAGTATAGGCGAAAACATTGTCGAAATTTTCGTTAAAATCAGAAGACGCCATTGCTCATGAATTATTTCAATGTATATGAATACCAATATGACTTTTTTTTAAAGTGGTATGCTCCGTGCAACAGCCCAACTTATTCACCTTTCCACAAATTCAGACAAAAAGTATTCATTGATCTTAGTGAGACATTTGACTTTGCTGATCATGGTTTCTTGAAAATAAACTTGAACATATTGGGTTCAAACGTATAATTTACGAACTTATAGAATCAATTTCAGAAAATATAAAATAATATGTTTTTGTAGAACGACGACGGAGTGAGATTCAGATTGTTGAAGTGTGGAGTACCGCAGAGGTCTGTCATTGGTCCATTACTATATTCATATTTTTTAATCAGTTTGGAAGTCGCATTCAATTTCAGTTCTACTGCGGAAATGGCAAAAAAAATCAGTAGAGGTTTGTCGAGATATGATTAATGGATCTTAAGTTCAACATGCTAAAATTGAATATCCAAAAAACGAATTACCTTATCTTCAAATAAAAGACTTTCAAAATAAAAAATCTTGGATTTTAAAAAATAGATACCAAGGAGGTCACCACCAGCACATAATATGTATGTTTGAGTTTGGACAACATCTCAGTTGGAAATGTTATAAATAGATTATACCAATAATAGGGAGGTTGACCTCCAGTGAAAGAATGAATATTTCCGCTCCAATTTCAGTTACCTATTGGTAAATGGGGTAGTGCTACTTCTGTGGAGTCCAGTGAGTGAAAATACTTTAAAATAAGCTGGTTATTTCATTATATCCAAATACAAATTGTTTATGAAATTCCAGAAATACGAAAACTAGATGTTGTATTCAGTTCGGAACAGTGTTAATTTAAATTCACCAAAATATCAAAATAAACATAAATATTATGTATATTGATATGATATGATATTCATGACTATTGCCCTAGAACCAGATACGAGTTTTAAATACAAAATTATCGAACAAATGAATGAATGAACATAGAAATTAAAGCATAACTCACAAATCAATTAAAATATATCTTGTATGTACTCATTTTCATTTAATTATGTTTATTTTGGATACATATATATGATAGTGGAAATTCCTTATAATTTTTGGATATGAAATACCAAAACCGATTTTCAAATATCGTAAACAAAATGATTATTTTTTGTACATGTTATTTTCAATGATTATCCGTCAACAAATAATATAGTCAGCACGCTGTGATAGTCCAGGGAATGTTTTCTTCGAAATACGATATGGAGTTTCTTCTCGGAATATGACTTCCTCCACAACTTATAGAACTAGACATGTTGGACTCATTATGAGAATCCAAGACTATATTTTGTAATCAGACATTAGCGATCTTTCATCTCAAGAAGAAAATAATTCATTCCAAAAACAAAAGTTCATAATGAATTCCTTTGGATATTTTACTACTTTGCTTCTGCAGCTGATTGGTACCATTTTGAAAAATTGCTAGAAGAAATGAAATACAGAAATCCGGAGTATATTTGAGGTCTTCATTTTGATATGGATTATATCTAAATAGGTAATTTATAAGGTTTCACATTCAGATCACAGAATGCCATCAGGATATAATTTTTGAATTTGTCATCTCATACTATTATGCATGTTTTGGAATTCGACGAAACCACCAATATGGGTTCTCGAACTTGAATATTTAGTCGGTAATAATTTACAATTTCTGAGGAGATGCAGTTTAAGATTTACTGGTTTTTTATGTTGTCACTATCGGAAGAAAAGTAGGTCCATTTCGTTGAATTTTGGTGAACACTCGGAATATAGTATATAGAATCCAATGTTGGCAGAAAGATAATAAACATTTTATCCTGGGAGGGGTGATTTCGAAAAAAACCATATATGCCTTTCAGTGAATGTGATTTATTAAGCATATTCATTATAGCCCAATGAGATTATGAAATAATAAACGAACAAAAATGTAATGATGTTTCAGGCAAACATAAAAAATAAAAAATAATTATATATAGCATATGAATTGTTATGAGAGAAAGATACAAATAGATCATTATTCATTCAAATGGGGAAGATTTCGGTAGAATGATTGGTATTCTTTGATGATCTTGCACAAAGTAACATGAGAGATGAATACTTTTTCAATGGCAGTTTGAGCCGAGCGTTATTGAGTTATTTAACTTTCATTTTAGATATATCGCCATTTCTTCGAAAGGATATCGTCTGAAATGTTTCTTTCATGTGACTATTTTTGTAATAGATTTTGTTTGTCGACTCCTTATCTACGATAATAGCAGACATTTTTGTCCAATTCAACGTATCATCGGAGTCAGGCTTCATTACATCAGATTGACGAACACGTAAAATTCTCAGATCTCGGGAAAAAGTCTTGGAGTCTAGAAAATCACTCAAAGTCATTTCATGGACAATGAAAGGATGTTTTTCCCGAGCTAAATTTATAATCGGGATTATTTGACAGGGTATGAAAATATCTAGTCTAGCCTGTTTTACTGCTGCATATATAGCACTATGTGCCGAATCGCCCCTCATTTTGGCCATGGCATGCCTCAAAAAAATAGAGAGTATGTTTTTTCTATTTTTGCTCCCATTGAGAAGAAAGCAAACATTGCGGAAGTATGGAGTTTGTGTTTTGGCCATAGCAACCATAAGAAAATAGTTCTACAGACTCGACCTCGTTCTTGTCACAACTTTTCAAGAACAAGTATAGGTACTTAGACAACTTGACATTTCGGATGAACCTCGTTTTCTTTCGGTTTCATACCAAGTGAATCAGTGGCAGTCTCTCAAAGATAAATCTTGGATTGTGAAATTGGAGAAATCAAGGCGTTGCTTATAAAATACAGTACTCCCATTTGATATCTGCAATTGGATGACTTGCTGCAACCTCAGTATCTCTCAATGCCCCTTCCTTACTCTCGGACTTTATTGTTCTCACAGCATTTTTTTTTGCTTCTTTTCTTTTAGTGATGATTTAACAGAGTCATCGCCATTATTGTAAGTCATACAAAATGTGCATTGATCCTTTTTGGGACGATGGAAAGAGAGATTCATAGATTTGAATTAATTTCCTGTATAAGAAGATTCCTTTTCATTATTTTTGTTTCCGTATAAATACATATAATACATTTGAGAATCGATAACTGTGAATTTAGTTATCGTCTCTTGCAATCTTTCTGACAGTAGTGTGATTCTACTTTGGGAAACTTTTCAATATGATTAATGATATTTTGATGAATGATTCCATCTCGTTCCTTCTTTGTATCTTTCCTGCCACCTATTCGTTCTTTTTCTAAAACTCCAGAAATTTGTTGTTCTTTCAAAGTTCTCATAGATTCTTCAATGATGCTCAATGTGTTGAGAAAAAAACCTTACACATAGGTACTTTTTCGCCAAAGATGGAAAGATGAAATTTATTGGTTTAATTTTTCTAGAATCTTTCTTCAATTGTTTTGGTTTTTGAATGTCTACATGTCTCCATAAGAACTCTTTCTGAAGCATTAGGTTCCCTAAATTATAAAAATCTGTCAAAATCTCGAGGCGCTAAACTTCTGTAAATATTAAAAAAAAAGTTCCAAATTTTCGACGATAATCGCTTTTACATAATGCTCCAACCCTTCTTAGTATTCGGAATGATATAGTCCTTTCCTGCAATATTTCTTTGTTCAGCTATTTTGTGTTGATTGCCTTCCTTCTTTACCTCGTATTCTCTTCTACTTCCTTCAACTTCAAATGATCGGTCAATATATCTCAACTTTCGCCACACTCTATATAATTCCACCTTTGTTCACACAAGTAAGTTCACTGGAAGCCACCACATTTGTTTTTCCATCTTTGCACCCAACTAAGACATCCGTATTCAGAAGAATTTCGTTTTTCTCAAGAGCCGACGTGAGTAGTGTCCAGTTAACAAGAGAACTTAAAATTTGCAAGTTCATTTTTGCAAATTTCAAAATGGGACGAATATGCATCAATTAACGCCAAGGAATTAGCCGGTAAGCTTGTTACCTACGTCAACTAATAGGCGTATTTCATATTGGCCGTTAGTGTCGAACTATTTTTTTTTAATATCACATTGCATATGGGCGTATTTTATATTTGCCGGTTTGCTTCGAAATATTTTACTCATTTCGGATGTACGCCTAAATTTAAAAACAACATATCACATCTGAACTATCTGGAGTTGATTTACGCCACTTTGAGAGCAAATAAATTAACTTCGGTGCAAAAAAAAACATTTACGTCTTTTTCCGATATGCGCCCCTTTGTAAATTTACCGACGATTTGAATGCTCCTATTTCAACCAATTTCTATGCCATTATTGGAACGTCTGTCCGAAAGCCATCCCTAATTCCTACATAAATACAACAATCCAGCTTATTCACCTTTACACGGACAGACATATGGAGAACGGCATGTCATAGATGTCGTATTCAATGAAGCATGCCTATAGGCGGGTGTTGTGCTCCACGTGTAGTTCATTTAATGGCTTTTTGGCACTCCAGAAGGTACGTATTGTTTACTGGCATCTGGTGTGGGTGACCTGGCAGGGGTGGATTTAGAGCAAGAATATAAGTGTTCGTTTTCAACAGAAGTAGAGCCCAGTTCATAAATGTTGAGTTAGTTATATATAAAAACATGATGAATCTTTGGGATTCATCCTGTATGAAGAGGTATTTTTACAATAATATGTTTAAAAGTCAAAAAACACGTTTTCAGAAAACAGACTAAATAGAAAATAAGAAAAATTTATTTTATTTGAAAAAGCGTAAGTGCATGGTATCGCCTCGGTGTGTGATGTACTATATAATTATTGATACTATGCACCCCAGCTTTTTAAATCAAATAATTTTTTTCTATTTTCAATTTTTTTAGTCTGTTTTCTATAAAAGCGTGTTTTTAGTTTTTTAAACTTTTATTTATTTCCTACTTTTAGTGTGGTTTATTTATAAAAGCGTGTTTTTTTAGTTTTTTCTAAACTATTATTTTATAATTTTTTTGCAAATTAAAAATGAAATAATCTTTTAAAATAAGGTAATTATAATCTCCGACCCCAAAAACCCCCACATTCCAATTTTGAATAGAATCAGACCATAATCACAAAACTCGGCCACCATTTTGAAGCCGCCATCTTGAATTTTCCAATTTTTACAGAAGAACCATAATATTCGACCCTAAAAACCCCCACATCCCAATTTTGAATGGAATCAGACCATAATCACAAAACTCGGCCGCCATTTTGAAGCTGCCATCTTGAATTTTCCAATTTTTACAAACGAATCATAATATTCGATCCCAAAAACCCCCACATACCAATTTTGAATAGAATCAGACCATAATCACAAAACTCGGCCCATTTTAAAGCCGCCATCTTGAATTTTCCAATTTTTACAAACGAATCATAATATTCGACCCCAAAACCCCCACATACCAATATTGAATAGAATCAGACCATAATCACAAAACTCGTCCACCATTTTGGAGCCGCCATCTTGAATTTTTCAATTTTGACAAGAGAATCATAATCTCCGACCACAAAAACCCTTGGATACCAATTTTGAAGCGCATCGGACCATAATCACGAAACTCGTACGCCATATTGGAGCCGCCTTTTCATTTTTTCTCCACACAAAAATTTCTCAATGCATTGTCACCGGAATTATGTACGTCTGGAAGTGGGTCGAAATCGCGCCCAAAGGAGTCGGTTACAAACAAACACACAAACAAACAAACAAACAAACAAACAAACATACGTGTGAAGCTAATATAAAGCGTGTAAAAATAGTTTCGGCATGCTGGTAAAACTCCCGTTTTCTATAGATTCAGTTAGAATGTTCAGTTTTATTTGTTTGAAAATATGAACAGGGTGTTCATAAAATCAGATGTGGTATCATCTGCGACTCAAAGATAAACTTTAGACACTATCTTCCATCGTTCAAGATAAGATGGAAAGGGAAACATTCTCAATTGAATAGTGAATAGAAAAATTGAAAAGTCCACGATAAAAATGAAGTTATTCTTGTGAATATCTAACAGAAAACAACTACATCTGGGAAAATTTTTTCTTTGTCTCATTCATCTATACGAGTTCTTAATTAAGACTGGAATGGAAAATCAAATTTTTACTTCCAGATTTTTCTTTCAAGCTAGGGTCCTTCCCAAATAACTATCAGATGTAGTTCGATGTCCAGCGTGGATTTAGCCGGGGAAGTAGTTGTTTTCTGTTAGATATTCACAAGAATAACTTCATATTTATCGTGGATTTTTCAATTCACAGAAAATCTTCCTATTCAATATCCAATTCAGAATGTTTCCCTCTTCAACAATGTTTAGTGCATGATGCAGTAAGTTTTCGAAAATGTTTATGCTGATTCTATCTAGTTCCCAAGATTTCATTGCCTTCGTTGATTTTTTCCTTTAAGTTAACTTAAAATAAGTTCCTTTACGTGGCTTGCGGTAGATGTTGACTGGTAGAAATCGTCACGTAAGATAAAAGCGTTATGCCCCGTCCATGCAACTTTCTCTCTCTCTCTGTCTTTTTCTATTATAAACGAGTCTGTGAGACAAGAGCCTAGCCCTTGCTCATACGATTTGGAAGGTGTACGAAACCATCCGAACTGAGGCTCTCCTTGCGGAAATTTTAAAATGATACATGAGCGGTAGGATCAAGCAGCATTATAGTGACGGAAACTGATACTGCAACTTCGACTCGGTGGTTATCACGTAATCACCACTAAATATACCACTATACAGTGAGAATAACTAAAATTTTATATGTAGTCACGTAATTCCCATCTATGGTAGCCACTCCACAGTTCTATAACTTATTAGTGTCATTTGAGGTGTCTGGAACATTATGGCCACTGGAAAATAACCGTTGCGGTAAGCATTCTGTACCACTTAAATATCACTTAGAAGTCACAGTCACTTTCAAGAGAGTAAGATAGTTTCAGTCACGTTTTGGTAACTTCCATAAAACCTTCAATGTGGCAGGCACTTGATTGGGATATGTGGTGATGGTTGCCACGTTTTACAAATTATAATAACCTTCAAAATTCACCATTCCACGCGATGACGAAAGCTAACCTAAGTTTTCTCAAATTATTTTATTGTGGCTTACAAAAAAATTGTTTAACCTGTTACGTGAAACCATGAATGATTTTATTCAATATGGAATGGATTATGCGTTTTCAATAGACAATTTTCCTTGATTTTGAAGTAACCGTGGATTGGTCAGCGCGATAACGAAAATTAACCTAACTTTTCCCAAATTATTTTATTGTGGCTTACAAAAAGTTTGTTTTACCTATTACGTGAAACGTGAATGATATTCAATCAAAATGAAATGGGTAATGCGTTTTCAATAGACAATTTTTCTTGATTTTGTATAAAAAGGTTAATTTAAATAGATCGGATTTCTGACTTGTACTCCTGCTTGATATTTATACTTTAATTGTTAATTCTGTTTGCATAAATGCCATCATTTGAATTACTTGTTAATTGATCACTGTTACTTGATACTTGATAATTGTTGATTGGAGCTGCATAAATCCAGTATACTTGCTACATGTCCTTTTTCAACAATTAATGAACATGTACCCGCAATTTCGAAGTTAAAACTTTGAAGTGGCAGGTTATAATAGCCCGACGTGTTCGCCCCTTTTGAAGGTATAAAACCTATTGTAATTTTTGGGTTATAACTTTGAAGTGGTGAATCATAGGCCTGCGATGTGGGTGCCACTTTCCAGTGGTGGAAAAAATATTAATTCAGTTCCACTAAGCACTTTATGATGGGAGGAGCTTCATAGTGGTATATTTACACTTTCTGCCACTTGAAAGTTATATTCTTCAAAAGCCGCCATATTTACAGTAACATGCTGGGTCGCCATTATGAGAGAAATGATCCAAATATTCAATAAAGATGTATTTGTCATCAGCACTGTATCAAACGTAGTAATTTGTTACGTAAATATTTGTTTCAACTAACCAAGATTGATAAAACAATGTTTGAGGGATTCAAGTACATAATTTCAGAGGATAGTTATTTCCAAAATTATGATGTTTTCCTTAAATAGAGTGTATACAGATGGCGCGTGCTCACAATCGAGCTACAACACCCATATTTCACATGAAACTTTCATTCGTTTTAATTTTATCCCGATCAGAAGTATCCGAATTCAATATACTTACTTACGCGTTTGTATGTTATATTTTTTTATAGTTGATCAAGTGTTAGAAATGAATCAGGCAAAATGGAAGAATGAGAAACATTTATAACAAAAATATGTTGCTGAACAGAGATCGAGCTACATATTATGTACACAAACGCAGTCAGTTTAACGTAGTGTCGGCCACTACATATCCACGTTTTTGCCAGGTGACCACAACGTGGTTGGAATGTGGCTATCTGGGATCCAGGAACGTAGATCGGAACGTAGCAGCCACCAAAGAAGTGTTCCCCATTTTGGTAGCCGCCGCGTGATAGAACCGTGTATATTACGTGGCTGTGGTTGTGGTCAAACACTTCAAAGTTTTCCAGAATCGTGGTCGCTACGTTCCGTCCACTAAAAATGCTACTTGGGATTTATCGTTGAGTGGTAATACGTGATAGATATTTTTGTTTCTTTTATATTTCTATATAACATGTGTTTAGATGATTATATCTTTTTTTGGACGCTATTTCTCATGTTTCTCTTTGCCGAAGTTGGATTGATGGCTTACATTGAATATGTGGCACGTCAATTTGATATAATATAACGAATAGAAATTTTACGGGCTCTATTCATTTCTTGCTTCAAAAATAAGGTAATTCTAATTCAAGGGTTTGAATGAGGGTGGCCTACAAATTTATGGCCAAAATTTTCTATTTCCGCCAAAAAAAATTTGTTCCCTGATTTTTTTTTAATCAGCTCATTGATTTCGAGAAAATCGTTGGTAAATGAATTAAAGTAATAAACTATAATACTTACTGGGCTATGGATTCTTATTTTGTTTGTCCTAACAAATCATGTTGACGTTTATGTCAAACTAACATACCGGCATGTCGTAACCGTAATGTATAATTGTAGCCACAATTCAAAATTTACGATTTTTTTCGTGCAACTGGCAATGTCTGTAGCTTGGAGGGGGTGAATTTTAGGACACATGCTTATGAGAGTCTTATTTTGACGCCCTTAAAATATTTGTATTGAAATTTGTAACACCCTATATATTATTCTACGATTTACACAACTAAAGCTTTCGAAAAATCTAAGAACACAGCTGCAACTGCCAGATTTGAAAAAACGCCTCATTGGTGCTTCTCGAATCCGAACTGGTATTTGGATATTGAACTATGACTATCCAAAAATTCTGGAGTGTATGTTTCGTCAAGCTTTCTCATAATCTTTGATACAGTATAATGTAGTGAAATGGTTCGGAAATATGATGAATCTTTGAGATTAATTCCTGTATGGAGAGGTATTTCAACAGATAGTTTGCTGGAAAGACTCCAATTTTAATGGACTTGTCGATACATTCAGCTACAATGTTTTGTGCATGATCCGGTAAGTTTTCGAAAATGTTTATGCTGATTCTGTCTATTCCGGAAGACTTCATTGCCTTTGATACGTTTTTTATTTCTGCGGTGTTTCTAGGTCCAAGGCCAAAGTCTTCATTTATGTGGATGCATTCGAGTTATTCTATTGGATCCCTCTGGGGATTTAGATTTTATTTTAATTTTGAGAAATCGAGCAAATGAATTCATTAGATTCAGATGAAATTGGGAAGTTGTTTAAAACGGCATCGAAGTTCCGATAATGCTGTTTCCACTCATTTTCCTAAAACTAATATATGTCGTTGGTCAGAGCTCATTACGTTGTAAAATTTTCGTTTGAATAGTTCATCTTCAATAAAGAGAAAAATACTAAATACATTTTCATTTTGAATTTTCAATCCAATATACTGCGGTACATCCACATCTACTAGTGAGTTCATCGATTTCCGATACGACCCTGTTCTTCTCTGCAAGCGCCCGATGCAGCTGGCTAGTGCAAGCAATCTAATATCGCGAGTAATACGACCTTCCTCAATAGATTCTTCATTTACTTGCTCTGTATATAGCACCAAGTACTGGAGAAGATTAATTGCTCAATCGTGATACAATAAAGCTACCGCAAGATTTTTAACTCGAAGCTAGATATAAAAAGCGAAAGTATTTTGGATAAGTTTGACTGATCCTTAAACGAGGAGAAGGTGGCACGTAATATCGCCTCGCTATCTTGGAAGATTGATGGTTTTAGTGATTCGATGTGGGACGGTGGAGCATGAGGGAATGTTTGGGGAAACGATTATGTCAAAAAAAATCATCATAATTCAGAAGCACTATCTAGTGGGTACAAAAAAAATATGGGATGCTTTACGAATTTCCCATAAACATTTTTGAAAAGGCAAAAGTATGTTTACTTGAAAATGATGAAGGTGAAGAAGGCAGGTTCCATCTTGTTTAAATGTAATAGAATGGACAGGTTGGGAAATGTGTAACGGAAAGTGATTCTCTTGGTGATTTTGTACATATTTCTTCTCTGATATGTGCGTAATATTTCACATGAAATTATAAAACGTTTCAATGAATATATTCCATAAACATTAAGGTAGAGAGACATAACTTTTGACCATATACTTGGATTGGCCTAAAAATTATCTTTATGCCTAAATATTCCTGAAAAAATTTAAACCTGAGAAAGTCAAAAGTCCGCTGCTCATAGATAGATAGATATATACTTTATTGCCCAAGAATATTGTTATTGACAAAGTAAGATCAAAAAATAAATTTTGGGTAGATCATAAAGAGAATTTTTTTTTTAATAAATATAATACAAATAGGTATGAAGAGACAGACAAAACATAAAAAATATTAAAAATAACCTTGCATACTATAAATGAAATTGTATCACAATATACCGGGTGACACAGGATATCAGGCCACCCCTGTAACTTCTGCATTCGTGAACGTGAAATTTGGTACAGTTATATATATATATATATATATATATATATAACTGTACCAAATTTCAGAAAAATCCGTTCAACTTTGTTTTTTCAAATGGAACACCCTGTATATTTTTACATATTCAAGTTCAATAGGTGAAAACAAGTCCAAATCATATGCCAAATGTAATTTTTTTGAAACAATTAATATTAAAATTGTTTTTTTATTTTACCTCGTGGATAAATGAGATTTGGTCAGGGCTATTCACAATAAGTCGCACATAACAAAAAACATAATTTTTTGTGTCACTTATTGATGAATCGATTCAGTCACATCACATTTTGATCAAAAATTTTTTTTTAACTTGACCCCTATGGGCCACCTACATGTCTCTCTAGAACATATATTCAGGAAAAAAATTATTGTATTTCGGTGCAGTAACAAATTGTATACATTCAAAAATCTACAACTAGTTCATGAGTTTCCATGCAGTTCGAATAATTTTTCAACTTAGTAAGCTGTGGAAAAGAACATTTCTGAATCTTGTCAACTAATTGTGTTTCGCAGTGATCTTCATCTCAACTCTCGAAAACCTATAATTTTGATTTTCCATTTCTACTAATTCTCGGAAGTTAACTAATTTTCGAGAGTTGAGCGAAACAGCGAAACACAATTAGT
Organism: Gonioctena quinquepunctata; assembly: GCA_018342105.1. Taxonomy (NCBI): domain Eukaryota; kingdom Metazoa; phylum Arthropoda; class Insecta; order Coleoptera; family Chrysomelidae; genus Gonioctena; species Gonioctena quinquepunctata. The sequence continues at coordinate 698,347 of JAFIRS010000371.1, read as the reverse complement.
TGACAAGATTCAGAAATGTTGTTTTCCACACCTCACTAAGTTGAAAAATTATTCGAACTGCAAGGAAACTCATGAATAAATGTAGATTTTTGAATGTGTACAATTTGTTACTGCACCGAAATACAAAAATGATGTAATTTTTTTCCGGAATGTATGTTCTGGAGAGACATGTAGGTGGCCCATAGGGGTTTCATTTGAAAAAAAAATTTTTGATCAAAATGTGACTGAATTGATTCATCAATAAGTGACACAAAAATAATTTTTCAGGAAAAAATATGTTTTTCTGTTATGTGCGACTCAATGTGAATAGCCTTGACCACATCTCATTTATCCACGAGGTAAAATTTAAGGAACATTTTAATTTAAATTGTTTCGAAAAAATGACATTTGACATAAGGTTTGGACTTGTCTTGACCTGTTGAACATGAATATGTAAAAATATACAGGGTGTACCATTTGAAAAAACAAAGTTGCTGGCATTTCCCAAAAAACCAGAAGTTCGCAATATTGGACTGTAATGTGATCAAATCCGAAATGGTTGCTTATATAACTGTACCAAATTTCCGAAAAATCCGTTCACGAATGCAGAAGTTACAGGGGTGGCCCGATATCCTGTGTCACCCGATATACAAACATAACTAGATATAAATACACATATAAACATACATATACACACACACACACACACACACACACACAAATATATATATATATATATATATATATATATATAACATACATACTAATAAAAATAATGTGTTGAAAGAAATATGATTTATTTCGAACAAAATTTATATATATTATTTTACTGGAACACCCTAGATACATTCATCTGTTTTTCTCCGTCCTCATTCTGATAATCAATAGTTTGTCAGAACAGCACCTGATACCCCGTAATTTTCATGGATTAGATCTGTAGATACGCTTGGAGTAATGAGCCGAAGATAAATAGTGGAAATAAAACTCTCCACCCGTCCGGACATTGAACATAAAATTCCAACGATAAAATATTTTCCATTTTCTTTCGCCATATTCTTTTTCATTCGATACGTTTCATATTACGAAAGGACCTATCCATTACTCTGCTTGCTTGCTTTTCCCCTCTGTACCCTAAGAGCATTCCAATTGCCAATTTTAACGTCATCAGCCACATACATTTTCGTGCAATCGCACGCAAAGTGAGTATTTCGCGTTCTCAACACAGTCTGCGGAATTCAATTTCGCGGCCGTTACCCATAGCAACGGCCGCCAAACCAAACGTCACTTCCAAATTTGACATTTCTAAAATACGACAATGACAAGGATTATTTTACATTCTGTTTGTCACACCAATCTTTAAACTCGCTCTAACATTTTTCGTACTGCCGTTTACAATTGGCTCTGGAGGAGTGCAAGATACTAAAATATCACTATCAGTATCTGACATATTTGCGGTTTGTCAAAAACTGCCAAAATGGTTTGTATATATTCAACCATATCATTTCCATAGCAACGCTGTGACTTTTTTTATTAAATTGAACTGCTATCGATTTTGAAGCAATTTTGTATCTATTTGCAATTATCTAGTTCAATAATTTTGACGATTGCACGAAAAATAGGGTGTATGCCATGACCGCGAAACTTTTCAACTACCCCAAGATTATTGTGCGTCAGCCTCAAGCGGCCTCGGCGATAACTTTTATTTCGGTCGCTAAAAAGGTATTTCGCGGTCTTGGCATACAAATAACTATTTTACTTTCTTCTTCAAGATACAAGAAATATATGTTCACATTCGGTGTTCAACCCCTATCAGTATGTATGTAAGAAACATAGGGTTGAGGAGGTACGATCAATAATAGTGAATTTAGTCAACTTTTTTTAGTTTTGGCAACAAAATAAGGAATAACTATAACTGTTGAAACCATTATATCAAATGCTTTAATTCATTCAATGTTTCAATTTGAGTGATAATGATAACGCGACTTTGAAGATCCCAACTTTGAAATTATCATGACTATAACTAAAATATTGTCTTTAATGTGCAATCACCAAGTCTCTCATGTCAACTTTCAGATCAGATTGAATCTTAAAAGCCAATTGTTCTAATTGTCAGTGCAATCAGAGCTACTGTTGCTATTAAAAGGCTTTTAAGAAAAAGCCTTTTAGATACCTCTTTGGTCTTATTTGAGTTGGAATTAGAAATATGTTATTTGTTCCAAAACACAGAACTTCTCGGACTGTCATTTGTTTCCTGTGGTATCATTGTTGTCATTTTCAAGGTTATTGCTTGGATCAAAATTTGTTATATAAAATGACTTAAATTTTTAATTTTTTTTACGCTTATTATAATAATCAAACGGACTCTCAAACATAAACTCCTTTAAAACATCGAACAATATTGAAATCTTCTGAATCTATGTCTTTATAAGAATAAACACGTCTGATAATAATGCGTAGAAAATAAAAAATTTTCTTTATCTATTTACAACAAATATCTCAACCTTCAACTATTGACGAACTTGTTAAGAGGACTTCAAAGAATATTTTTTGACAGATATACATGTGTATTATAATTTTTTTGAATAAACAAGAAATCTTGAAAAACAAACTGAGAGAAATTGTCATATCCAATTGATGCGGCCGATACTTGATGAAAATTCATATTGAAGTAAACAAAAGACACTCACTTCACTAAATGATTTTCACTAAACTGGGTTTACAAAACCACGACAGGTGTTTTGTTATAGAATAGGGTCTTCAGGTGGATATAATACTAGGTATTGTCTCCATTGCTTCATCATATCAAGATAAAATAGGAGTTAGTACAATATTATGAAGTTAGCATTTCGAAAAATAGTATGTTTCAAAAGTCATCAAAAAAATCAATCATCAAGGGGTTAGGTATCGAATGAAAACTGATGTAATCCAGAACTTATTCACGAAGAAAAGTTGAATTTTAATCAATTGAACTAGTTTTGAAAGTCAAACCTGAAAAAAATTAACGAAATGAAAATATATCTGAAGGGCATGGTAGTTTCGAAATCAATATGTATAGTGATGTATTGGTACCAAACACCTGTCTGTTTTTTTTCTGATCAATATATTTGCCCAACTCAAAGATTCACTTATTATATTGTTGTGAAACTGGAGTCCGTGACTATTGAAATACGGAACTAATTATTGACCGTTTATTACAGTTCCCACTTTACAACACAATAAATAAATCAAGTTCACGTGACAACTGACTCACTAACTTTACTCCAGCTGTTCAACCAAAAAACTCATCAAACGAATAATAATATATCGCGTGCGACGCACCTTTCTAGTCGTCCACCATACTCGGTAGAATATTACAGAAAGGTCAGAGAACTTTCGTAAATGGCCTCGATATTTCCGTATGCATCACAGCTACCTGCCTCGGGTTGTTCACATAGGACATAGGTTTACATATATCTGCATCTGATAACGGCAGTGGCGTAGTGTATTCGTAACAATACGACCTTTCTGCTACTTTCATGGATCCGACAATTAAAACAAAAATAACATCACGTGTCTATTCTACCTGTAACCGTCATCCTTCGCAGAAACTCCTCAACGGTAAAATTTTGGTATACGAATTCTCTTTGAAGTTGGTCTAGCTGTTAGAATTCCAAAACTATTGAAATAAAATGAAATATGATGGCTAGTTTGGCCTTACTGTTGTTAGTTCAGTATTTAATTATCCAATCAATTGGGCCATAAATATCGATTTATATCTCCTTAACACAAGCCCTCATTCATCTGAGATGATAATATTTCGAACGGTCTGGAAATTCTTATTATTTACTTTAAACGTTCATCTGTCTGTCTGTTTAGGGACTCACGGCTTCTTCGCATCAAACAAGTTTGGATCACTAGCTTGCTAAGCTCGACTTTGAATACTAATTCACTTGTTAACTTTTGAAGCGTAAACTTTTAACTATAGCTTACTTCATGTTTTCAGAGGTACGATTGAAAACTACTACTCAACTCATCGATAGACTGATCAACTAGACTGCACTGAATAGACTCGCTGGATAGACTTCACTGTCTAGACTGCTCAGGATATACTGACTTTTCTAGTTATTTTTCCGCCAATTTATATTAAAGGCTTGTTATTCGATTATGTTTGTGAGTGCTTCCACAGTGCTTCAGAGGTTGACAAAAATTACTTTTTATTGCTGATATCGGGTGAAATCATCAACTTGTGTCGTCGAATCGTTAGTTCCCAAAGTGCCGCCTAATTTATCTTCATTATCAATTAGTTATTTCTGCAAGAGGATTCTTAATCATCGGGTCGATGGGGTCGCATAATATTTGAGGGTGGTCGATTTGTTGTTTGATCTTCAATGAGTCATAATTTAAGCACGCATTTCATATGTTCAAAGGTAGATAATTCCTTCTGAGGTGCGGGCATTACATTTCATTATCTGCTCCTTGATAACCAATCTTCGCCCTCACGTGGTTTGGGGTGGACGAACCGCCGTCGTGTGGCGAATGGTGCAGTTTGCGGATATTCGAGGGGTTTGTGGTGATGGAGGTGGCCACAGCTTGTTCACCCCATACCACGTGAAGGTGAGGTTGGACTGTGGAGGTAGGGGGTACCACAGGGCTGAACCAACCCCTTCTCCCTCACTCACTCTTGGTACTGGATGACTACTGGGCCGAAACACCGAAAGCGAATGAGGACAACTCTTGGCCTTCTCGGTTCCTTTCAGGCCACTGGAGAGGATGTGATTCTGAGCGTTCTACGGGATCGGAAGAGGACTCTTCAGGGTGATGAAATAAACAATAGGGACCGTCTAGATGAACCTCCAGCACTGTAAGGTAACCACGGCAGTACTTGCAGTTGGTGGAACAAAAGGTCTGGTGAGCTATTATCAGTGGCGTAACTATACGTTAGAGGCTCGTGGCAAATTCATGGGTTGGGGCTCTCTCTAAATGTAAAGAAGGTCAACCAATGTTGTAGTTCCTTTTTTATGAATCACTATGTGAAGTACGTAGTATGTACAAACGCTATCATAATTATTGTGTGCATTTCTTGTTGATTTTTTAGATACTTTCAATTTAAAGTGCGTATTGGGCATTGGAATAGAATAATTTTATTTTTAGTCAAAATTTTAATTATTAAAATTCCTGTTTTCGGGCTTTCTGTTCAGCAAAAGTGTCAATGACAATATCAAATTTCGGGCAATGGAGATTTTGCTGCATAGAATAGCTAATGTGTAATCTTTCTTGTCCCATAGAATTTCTAAAATAAACAAGTTTTATTTTTATTTTGAAAATGATTGCTCCGGACTATCCGTAGTCACAGTATTACTAGAGCCCGCGCCACAAAAGATGTCCTGCGACGAAAATATGAACTAACAAAAAAACCATAGACAAAACTTCTTCCATAGCTGACAGCGTTGCCAAAGCGCCGTGTCTACATGTGGCAGGGACTTTTCTTGCCCTCACGTCTCACTGGCCGGAGCCCACTGGCATTCTGCACGGCTTGCCATCCTATTGTTACACCACAGGCTATTGTGTAGCAGATCAACTAAGATCTTCTGGACCTGTACTCTTATCAGGTAGGATACAATGGGCAGAAAGGATCAAGTGTCATCAGAGGACTTTCCCAACCTTTCTAAAAAAAATATGGGCCATTTAGCGAAGAGAGTTTCTTACTTTTTAGCTTATTTAATTTTTTTCGTAGTCGAGTTACAGTTTTTTAAACTTTTTATTTTATTCTAAACTTTTTTGTTTCAACTTTTGATGCGACAACGAAAAGGAGAATGATATGATAGCGGGAGTAATAGACTAGGACATTCATAATGAACCAATTGTTCAGTAAATAAAATACGATAAAGTAAACCCCCTTTACCCTATCATCAGCTATTTTACCTAACTTAGAAATGAAGATAAATAATTATGGAAGAATTTAATGTGCATGAATGTTCGTCATGTGACAGTAGAACAGGAAAATATATCTAAAATCCGCGCAAAAAAATTGCTATTACGAACACGATTGTCAACGACATCTGACCTCACGCGCCTGAGCCCTGAATTTGTAATTTACTGTACCTTATTGGAGATATTATTAATAATATGTGAGATTCTAAAATTAATGTCTATCTAATAGAAACAGAAACACGAAAGAGATTTGGTTGTTTTTACACGATTGATATCCAGAACTGCCGATAGAGCGCTTTATATCGGCAGTTCTCTTCATAAACGCTGAAATATGGTATACAATTGTTTTCTTACGCTTGGTATATTTTTTTTATAATAAATATTGTACTATATTTATATTTATGAACTCCCCTTTCATTAAACATCCCTCGATACGATAGCAAAAAAAATAATTTCAGAGACCCCCACATTTTTTGTTGTAACATCCGTCATATTGTTTTTATTCATTTAAAATGTAGCCTATGTTACCCGGATCATAATGACGAATCGATTGACACCTCATTCATCAAATCCGATGAGTAGTTTAGGCGCTACGGTGGAACATTCGTAAATACAAACATATATAGACTGTTAAAATCATTAATTATATTTAATATTGTACTATATTATATTTATGAACTCGGGATTTTCTCTCCTTTCATTTGACATTCCACTCGATACGATAGCAAAAAACATAATTTCAGAGACCTCCACATTTTTTTATGTAAAATCTGCCATATTGCTTTTATTCGTAGCCTATGTTACCCGGACCACAATAGCGAATCGATTGACACCTCATTCATCAAAATCGGGTGAGTGGCTTAGGCGCTACGGTGGAACATTCATAAATACAAACATACATAGGCTGCTAAAATCATTACCCTTCCTTTTCGGATGTGCTGTAGTCGGGTAAAAAGTATGTAGCTTATGATAATGTAAAATGGTTTTTATTATTCAATATGAAAATCCCAATTCCAAAGATGCCATTCGTATTGAGGCTTAAGGATATGCTTGAAAATATCCGAGAATGTTAATTGGATTATTTTTATTGCCATTTGGTGGTTTGACTCTTGTAATGGGTCTAGTCGTTTTACAATCGTGAGAACTTTTTCCGTGTCATGCTTGGCAAGTTTGGATATTTCAAATTAAACTCCAGGACAATTCGTTGAATAGTTCTTTGACTCAAACAAGTCTAACTCAACTTCGTTTCAATAATTCTCCATATTAGATTTTTTTTGTTTTATTAGCACGACTCGTTTTTACTTTCTTAATTACAATTGACTTCTGTTTCCATGGCATACTTGAAAGAGCTGGATGGAGGTTTGACCTCTATCCAGTTTTTTCAAGTTAGGTATGGGGAATGCTTAAATGACTCCCCCTAAAATTCAATTTTCTTACAAATGGTTTCCAAGAAATAGAAATCATTTAAAAAAAAAACAATTTCTGACAATTTTTGAATGCGACATTTGAAAATAGCCTGCGCCCATATGGTACAAAATGACATAATCGATTGTTTCCTAATTGCGAATGGTTTGCAAGATCCAATTTTTTTTCGTATACTATTACGGCGGTAATTTTGTTCAGAAAAATCAACATATGCCAAAAACTCCAATAGTTAAGTTACCATAGGTTTCCATTCAAAATAGGTAAGTTGATACTGATTTTTGACACACCCTGTATAGTTGTAGGACTACAACTATTTTAGGTAGAACGGACATGACAGATCATGATATCATACCAAATTTCAGGTTTCTAAGCCAACTGCAAGTTGAAAAACCTCTAATGCACGGCCTACATAAATCACCCTCTATAGAGGAATTTATTTAAGCTGCTAAGCGAATTATTATTATACCAAAGATGAGACAATATGTATATTTCATATATTTTGAATATGGTAGTTTGGTGTTGTTTGTCATATCGTTGAATTTCTGTATAATGAACAGAAATGTGACTTCTTACTTACGCCTTGGTAGTGGTTAATTAGGCAATTCATAGTAATTGCAGAAATGAAAATCTGCGACTGAAATTCAGACTTTTTTTAAGTATTTTGGAAAGTGATCCTTAATGAATGATATTAAACAAAAGTTTTTTTCATGAAAACAGTGCTGAATTGATGAAATATTATATTTGGTAGGTTCCCCAAACTTCGTTCCAAAAAAACATTCTTCATTAAAAAATATATGTAGAAATTTTCCATAAACCTTCACAAATTCTGCTATTTATTCTGGATCATTCGTTCACAAACACATTCTTACCTGAATAATTACAATACCCTCTGAGTGATACTGACTGGGTTCAACTGATTATTTTTTATCACTGCTAAACACAGATTGTAATTTTCAGCATATAATTAATTGATCAAGACATACATATGCAGAGAGAAAAATAATAAGTAATTTTCAGTTCCATTGGCCAACACAACTATGACGTTACATCTTGTGTCATCCCATGTAGGTACTTACCTGTCACTTAGCTATAAAAATATTTATCTTTCATTCGCTGAGAATGTCTCGAAATCATCTTCACAAGTGGGCATAACTCATTTAAGCTCTCACCTTATCGCATAAGTCGTCGAAAATCAAATTACTCATTCTTTTCCACATTACATACAATGAGGCACTCCCAAAGTTCACCAGTGGTGGACAGTCGCGTAAGAATATACATAATAACAATACTTAAAAAGCAATTTTCCTTAAGTACGCTACTTTGTAATGATAAATCACATGTCATGAATGGGAGTGCCATGTTCGGGTTACAAATCGTTTGAGCGACAACTACAAAAAAATCATCTGGTACGGTATCGCACTACTTGCTTTTATGTTTGGCCGAGTTCATAATGTAGGATTCAGTACATGATGAAGTAGGTACATTGACATGCTTTATGTTGAGCAAGTAATAATTTTCCTGAAGTCGTTATTTTAAAAAGGAAAATAATCAGCTAAAAATGGAAAACAAATTTTCTCCCAAAAAGGAAAAAATTGGGTAATAAAGAAGCTATTCTTTTTTAATCCAACAGAAAACCATACACATTTGGAGAATAATGTTTGAAAAATATATGTGGAAAAATGGACATTTGAATTTTTATTCAGGTGGACGATTGTTTTTTTTTATCCAGTTTCATTTGGGAACTCTTTGCCCATTAATCTATATTAATGGGCAAATATTTTTTTTTTAATGGAGTACTCACTAGAAATCACCCTTATCAATGGTGGCAATGATTATATCCAATACATTTTTGTCAACGAAAATCTATAACACGCATTGACGATCATAAGGCAAACTGGAGGAATTGGGAAACTAGAATCAATTTATTTTTGCAATGATAGAAAATGTTAGATACGTTACTTTTGGGTGTAACACTTTAAATTATTAATAATAATAATGATAATTTCTTTATTTTCACAAATTAATTTGTACATCAACAGTGTGAAAATACAAATAAAAAATAGAAAAACGTCAATAAAATTAAGAAACAGTCGAAAAGACAATCCAAAACCTCCGTACGTAAAAAGGAACGTCACATACACGTCACAAACAATGATAATAAATAATTTAAAATATAAATATGAAAATATGACAATAACTATATAACTCTAGGTGTATATAAAGAAAACGTTCACGTTACAAAACAAGTCACGACATAAATTCCTCAACAGTGTGAAAAAAAAATAAAAAATAGAAAAACGTCAATAAAATCAAGCCATAGTCAAAAAGAGACCATCTCTGGATGTATATAGGAACATCACATACACGTCACAAACAATAATAGAAATAATATAAAATATAAATATAAAAATATGACAATAATTAACTATAAAGAAAACGTTCACGTTACAAAACGAATTACGACAGAAATTCCTCAACAGTGTGGCAGTTTTTTGACAATAAGAGCTGCTTAACTTTTGTCTTGAAAATATGTACATTTCCTGAAGCTTTAATATCATCGGGAAGTATGTTGTACAGTTTGCATCCCTGATATTCAAAACTTTTTTGGTAGAGTGCAGTGCGATGTTGACTGGGTAGGAGTAAGTGTGCATTTCGTGTCAAATGGGTATGTGGTGGTCTGTTGGTAGCCAATATGTTTTTGTTGCGGTATACATATGTGCACGCCTCAAGTATATATAGTCCTGCAACTGTTAATATTTTTAAGTTCTGGAATGCTCCCCTACAGGAATCCCTAAAACCCAACTTAGCAATGATCCTTATTGCATATTTCTGTATTATGAACACTCGACCCACAGAGGAACTTGTACCCCAGTTCAGTATGCTATACCTGAGGTGAGAATTGAAATTCGCATAGTAAAGCGTAAGTAGAATCTCTTGACTGCAGTGATTGGAGAGAAACCTAAGAGAGTAGCAGGAATTTCTGAGTTTTTTGCACAAATTATCTACTTGTGGCTGCCATTGTAAATTGTTGTCGAAGGCAACTCCTAACATGTTGGTTGTTGTTGTGGAATCCAATGATAATTCAGTATTCTGAAACAGACTCACCTCATGGTGTTGTCGTCTTATCATGAATTGAAGCATTTTGGTTTTTGTTTTATTAATTTCTAAATTATTTTTCTCCGACCAAGTGATAACTTTACTGAAAGTGCTTTCAGCTGTATTTTTTAGGGAGTTTAGGTCATCCTCAATAACTAGTATATTCGTGTCATCAGCATAACATATACAGTGAGTGGAAGAATTTCCATTCAGATACACTAATAAATCATTAGCAAAAACTAAATATACTAGAGGCCCTAAAATGGATCCCTGAGGCACACCGTCGGCAATATGTTTTTCGGAGCTTGTATTCTCCCCAATTTTTACTATTTGTCTCCTATTTTTCAGGTAGGATGTCAATAAATTGAGCGGCAATCCTCCAACCCCATATCTCGAGAGTTTTTCCAGCAAAAGACTGTGATTCACGCAATCAAACGCACGTGAAAAATCAATAAACAATCCAAGCACACACTTTTTTGGTCCAAGGCCGTTATTAATCGACTGTGAAAATCGCAAAGAGCTGTATTAGTGCCTTTATTAGTTGTGAAACCATGTTGTGATGGTGATAATAATTCCATCGCAGTAAAATAAGCATTTAACTGCTCTTTTAAATTCATTTCATATAGTTTCGAAATGCTAGAGAGAATACTGATTGCTCTGTAGTTATTAAGATCATTTTTATTTCCTTTTTTATATATAGGAGATACACTGGAAAAATGCCCTTTTCTGTTGACAGATTGATTAGGAAGGTGAGTACAGTGCATAATTCAGAGGAGCAACATCTAATCAACTTGTTTGATATCTGGTCCGTTCCGCATGAATTAGTGTTTTTCCGTTCATTTATTAACTGTACCAACTCCCTTTCAGTGGTGGGAGACATAAAAAAAGTGGAGGCATTGAGTGGGCTGTTACTTTCAAGAAATCGAGTATCTAATGAGAAATTTTCAGACAGAGGCTTTGTAAAGTGAGCATTGAATTTTTCAGCTGATATTTCCCCGTATATTGTATACTGTTTTCTAATAAAATTAGTTCATGTTTATTGGTGTGTTTTTTTTGTAAATCGTTTATAATTTTCCATGTTGTTTTAGATTTGTTGTCAGAATTCATAATCAATTCATCATGATATTTTATATTTATAGCCTTTAGTTCTTCCCTATATTCTTTGTTAGCTTGCCTACAAATTTCACTATAGTTGGGGTCATTCTTTGCTAGCATATTGTACAGTGAAACTCTATTCTTTAGGTGTTCTAGCTCGGGGGACATTGTTATTTTCGGATCAGATTTCTTCCTCCGTGGTCCGGTAGATACCTTTCTTGATGGGAAAGATATTACAAAATAATATAATAGAAGCTCTGTGAAAGCCTCATATGCCAAGTTAGGACACTGTTGCGCAAATATCTCAATCCAGTCTTCGTGCTGCAGGTAATCACGGAATCTCCTTATATTGTCATCACAAAAATCCCGACGATAGAAAAATTTGTTGTCTCTACCATTGCTGGTCTTGTTGTGTGGATAGTAGCAATTTTCAGGATTTGTGAGTAATGATCAGATAAATAAGGTCTACTACTGCTATATTGTAGGGGTAATTTGTCTTAATTAAAAAATTATCAATGCATGTCATGGAATTTGCCTTTACTCTTGTTGGTATTCTTGAACTAATTTTAATCTTATAAGAGGAAAGCAAGTCTTCCAATAGTGTTAGGTTGGCACTATCAACCATGAAATTGATATTGAAGTCCCCACCAATAATTAACGTTGTTGCTTTATTATCTATGATAGACAGAATTCCGTTAAATAGTATCAGAAATTCATTAAAATCACCGTTAGGTGCTCTATATAATACAATACAAATTATGCTTCGAGTGATTAGCTTCATTCCACAAACTTCTAAAATACCTTCTTTACAAAAGTTAGATAGGTTCAGCTCACAAATGTGTTCGACAAGAGTGTCATTTTTATATATAGAAACCCCACCATGTATCTTTGTACTCCTAGAATAGGAGGCACACAGATCAAAGTTTTTCAACTTGAAAATTTCCAGTTGTTCGGCATTCTGCCAATGTTCCGTAATGAGAAGAAAGTCACAGGTCTTTTCTCCATTGAATATCTCATCTATAAGTACAGTTTTGTTACTGATACATTGGATGTTCTGATGCGTAAAACAGATAAACCTATTTTTAATATTAGTATTACTTCCAAAGTTCCCTATGTTAGAGTTAGAGACAAATGTCTCATTGAAATCAGTATCATGTTTTGTATCAATTGTACGTAATATTTAGTTAATATTTATTCCTCTATTCTGGATATCAGAACTTCGTCTAAAAAAGAATTTGATGACTTGGTAGCAGAAGACGATACTGGTTCAGTCACAGCTGATTCAGTTAGTACAACAGTTTTTAAGACAATATTTTGTTGATTTCGAGATATATGTTCTAGAACTCTCTTCATTCTCTCCATAATTTCAAATTTGCTACCTTTTTGTTTTTTGTCGCTATAAAATTGTATGGAGCAATTTCTATCAGCTCGCCTGAATGTCTTTATTCGGTTAAAAATTAGTCTATTAATATTTTTGTCATAAAAACTATTGCATTCTGAGATAATAATGAGATTTGTAGATCTTCCAAGACTTAGAATATTCTTCAGAAACAAGTGTAGAGTTTTTCTATTGCTTATGGGTATTGCATTTCGCTTTCTATTACACAATTTTATGCCATTAAAATACTAAAGTCTGTTGAGAAGTTCTGAAATGAGAACTGTCATGCGGAAAAGTCCGTCTGGCAGCGCCACCTCAACTCCAAAGATGGAGGCAGATATTTCTGCCAACAAGTGCTGCTGTACTCACCATTTTCTGGAAGTAACGAGCATAACGATTTGAAAAATATTTTTAAAATTGCACAATATTTCCAAAATCCATTACATATTAAACTGAAATAGGAAGGTTGCTGGGAAATACTAAATGGAAAGAGGGGAGCAGGCAGAAGTGATATATAATTGAGAATCGAAAGAAATATAGATATAGGCAATATATTCTTCGAAGAGGGAAAACCAGGAATCGTGAATCATCAACGATAAAAAATAAGATGATTTCATTAGGGTGTAAGAAGAGCAACCCGCAATGAGGAGTGACTATCTCAGGAAGGAAGATAAAATAGTCAGAGCGGATCAAATACCTGGAAGTCATAATCGATCGTCGACACATTCACTTGGGGACCGCCTAATAACACAAAGATTAAATTGTTTTAAAGAAATAAAGTGATAATTTATAATATGGCCAAAATTTACTGGCACAAATTATAGTTCTACGGATGATAACGAACGCTCCATGGTGCGTGCGAAAAGTCCAGATATCAAAAGACGATCGTAATCACAAAGTATTCGATTTTTCCAGAGCATTTGAGAAGCATCTCATAGAGAAGCCATATATTATACTATAGACAGCCCCTCGGCTTTTAAACGTTCCATGCACTTTTTGGAATGATGGGCTATTCACTTTTCCATGTCGAGGTAGCGAATTATCAGATTCATAATTCAATGTCTCTGGAAATTTTGAGGAAAATGGCCAGAAATGAACATGATTCCGATGAATTATTTCATTCAAATAAATCCCATAAAGCATACAATTTTCCAGATTTACTTTTTTCGAAAAAACTGCATTTAATCGGCTATGAATTAGAGATCTGATCAACGTTGTTGAATGCGATTATTCTAGTAACGTGCTATTTTCTAAACGAATGTTGTACATGGAAAGAAAATGTTTCCAGATATATCACTGATACTCATTAATAAAATTATTTCACCTAATTTGAATGAATATTTTCAGTTCTCAGAAACAGTGACAATGAATTGCCAAGTCGTTTAATTCATTGAATGTCCATTTCTAAACTACGGAAATTTGATTCAAGTTAGTAATTTATTTCATGATTGATCGATCTTAATGTGAACATTATTGAATTTTTATTAGTGCATCATGATTATATCCTTCACGACCACATTCTCCTAATCATAATTTTATAATCAATAACCAAATGGGTTGACAAAGAAGAATTATGGATCGGATTATCTACCCCATTTATCAACAGCTTGGTTATTCCTCCATTTCAGATATAATCAAAATTAATAACAGTGTTACAAAAAATATTTCCAGTTTGCTTTAATAACGATAAAAACATCATCAATGTATTTCATTAGCATGAAGACTGAAACATTCTCGCTTCTAACTGGGTTTATGCTCGCGGCAAAAAACATTTAAAGCAATGTTTATTTAATTTATTCGTTCTAAATTGACTTTGTAGTGTAGATATGTAAACAAATTACTGCATTATTGATAATTACATAAACATATTCGTTTATTTTGGAAACGGTTAAATGAATAATTTTTCATAAAATGTTTGGATTATTTGCTTACTTTGATGTTTGACGGCTGGGAGAAATGTATAAAAAAATAATTTTGGTCACTGTGAAGTTTATTATTTTCACCTGATACCACTGATGACTTTTATTGATACAAATGCTTTTATAGGAAAAGTACCACACAACCACCGTTTCTTTGAGTTTGTACAGCCTATTTTTTGGTTAGTATATGGAGCAATGTCAAAGAGTCACATCGAATATACGATAACTACGTGTTCTTCCACTTATCCTTTTCGGTATCACATTACCAGTTCCTAACAGTTTTTGGGACACATCCACAAAACTTTCTGGATAACGTTCAACATAAAGTTTTATTCCTGCATTAAGGCCCTGATGAGAGTGTCCATAAGTAGTTAGCGTATAGCGATATTTCTGAACGGAAAATGAAGCATTCGCAATAATAATTTCAAGTTACAGGCTCGAGTTATTACGTAAATTCCAAACCGTTATCTTGGCGATCAATATACTATTGAGTGGGGGGTGGATAGTTATAATTTTTTATGTAAATTTTGATGTTTAATTTTCGGAAAAATTGATTACTCCAGGAAAAAATTTAGAACTTTTTGTTTAAATGGCGTGTTCTGTATTCCCTTTCAAAGAAGGCATTATTTTTGGAGACATGCTGTATATATATATATATATATATGGGAAAGAAGGAGAATTAAAAATATAGGATATTGAATATTGAATAGAAATATTTTTCTGTGAATTGAAAAATCCAAGATGAAGTTATTTTTTGGGAATGTCTAACAAAGAGAAACTACTTCCCCAGCTAAAGCCTCGCTGGACATTGAACTACGTCTGATAGATATTCTGAAAGGACCCTTATTCAAAGGAAAGAGATAGTGACTAAAGATAGGGACTAAAGATAGTGACTAAAGTTTATCGCAGATGATTCCACATAGGATTTTATGAAAAACCTGTTCATATTTTCAAACAAATCAATATAGGAAAATTAGTTTTGTTTGAGAACCCATTTAAATGAAATTTTTTTGACAATTCCAACACCCAATAACTTTTTTTTTCATGTCACACGAATTACTCAATCACATCAGCATTTAACTGACAACAACACTCCGGATAGTTTCAAATCACTATGACACCAAGACTTCAATCATTATTACACCAAGAAATGTGCCCCCGAACTAACACCTGTTCTTTGCAAGTTGTTCAACCACTCTTACAATTTGGGGGTATTTCCGTCCAATTGGAAAATTGCAAGAGTACAGCCAGTCCCTAAAAAAGGCAAAAAGGCCCTACCTAGCAACTACAGACCTATCGCACTGCTATCTATTATTTCAAAGGTCATGGAAAAAGCCATCAACATCGAGCTCATGAAATATCTGGAAGACTCAGGAATTGTCAACGATAGGCAATATGGCTTCCGCCATCAGAGATCAACCGGTGACCTGCTCGCTTACGTCTCACATATATGGCAGCTATCTATTGAAAAGTATGGAGAAACTTTAGCTATGGCATTAGATATCTCCAAGGCGTTCGATCGAGTTTGGCACCAGGGACTCCTCGCCAAGCTTCCGTCTTATGGCTTGCTGTGTTCTCTGCTTGCTAGTTTTCTCTCAAACAGGTCTCTCCATGTAGTGGTCGATGGAGCTTCATCTAACACTCTACTCATAAATGCTGGTGTTCCGCAAGGATCTATTCTCGCACCAACACTATTTCTACTTCACATCAACGACCTGTTGAAAGCAACTTCATGTCCAGTACACAGCTTTGCCGATGATAGTACCCTCCATACCGCTTTCTCTTCCAGGGCCCCTACATCAGCCCGTGAAACCAGAAATGAACGAGGAAGAAATGTTAATAATATAAATATGGACTTAGCAACAATTCTCGAGTGGGGATCTAATAACTTGGTAGAATTCAATGCAAACAAAACACAAGCATGTCTTTTCTCTAGAAAAGCCGATCTCACTGTGCCTAACATAACTTTGTCAGGAGTAACCATACCACTGAAGTCATCCATATCGATGCTTGGTATTACTATCAGCAATAACCTTTCCTGGGAAAATCACGCGAGGTCCATTGCCAAAAGTGCATCCCAAAAACTTGGTTTTTTGTTTCGTGCCAAGAGCTATTTCACCCCCACTCAGCTGCTTATGATCTATAAGGCACAGATCCGACCTGTCCTGGAATACTGTTCCCATATTTGGAGCGCGGCACCTAAACATATCCTGAGGCTATTGGATTCTGTCCAAAAAAGGGCAATTCGTCTCGTCGGTGATGCCTCGCTTACAAACTCGCTCACTTGTCTGGAACACCGTGGAAAAGTTGGCGATTTGTCTCTATTTTATAGATATTTTCATGGGCGATGCTCTTCTGAAATATCAACAATCGTTCCTGCTTTGGCAGTCTCTTCGAGATTAACCCGTCAAGTTCAGTTATCACAACCCTTCGTGGTCACTTTGGAGACCTGCAGAACATCACTTTCCAAAGACTCGTTCATCCAACGAACAGCGAGGCTTTGGAACTCATTGCCTAGGGAGGTGTTCCCCGAGGCATACAACCTCCAGAAATTTAAGAAGAACACCAACTCCTACCTTCTTTCCCTTGGTTCCCACGATGTTCTCTGAACATTACAGGATATCCCTTTTCGTGGGAACCAGAACATAAAAAAAAAAAAGACTTTGACAGATTTGACAGAAGTGTCACGTTTTGGCAATGCGAATTTTCAGTCTATTAACGTAATACGCCAATGAAAAAAAAAAACAAAAAATACTACAAACAGTCTCAAATACACATGGGGAATATTTATGGAGTTTTGCTCTGAACGAAAATACGAGTTGACTGAGCCTATCGGCGTAGAAGACCTGTAATTGATACTGATAGATTGGGCGGTCAATATGAGGAAGAAATATGGGATTTAAAGAAGCAACGGTAGAGACCTTGTGGAACGTTTCGTGCAAACTTTCACAACAGAAGTATTATAATGACTATAAGTTTATGATTGGCCCATTTAACAGCATAGTATTAAAACCTGCCTGAGATACCCGCGATGCAACCAGGAAGAAACTACAAGCAGATCCATGTAAACGTAAGACCAGTTCAGTTTCGATAAGTTATAAGTTTCGAGAATTAGCGTGGAGAGGAGGCGAAGCAGTTGCCTGTCCCTTGGACTCTTTTCAAATCGAGAAAAATTACCACGACTCTCCAACAAACCGCATTGAATATGATCCGGTGTTCAGTAAAACTTGCCAAGGCGGTTCAAAAAGCTGTACAAGTTAGAATTATTGATTACCACTTGTGAAAGTCAAAGCTGCCCTGTATGCCCATTCATAAACTTATACTGAAACGAGGCGAACATATTACCTCACCACGGCTGTTCTTAAAAACAAATCGACCCTGGAAAACGGAAACCGATAATTGGTACGACGATGTCTCTGTTGTCAAAAATACTATTAATGGATGGACTGAATCATGTGCTGAAGCTATCGGCCTGAATGCAAAGAACAAAAAGATAACAAACCATTCGTACAGATCAGCTGCTGTTGGGAAAAAAAAGTGTAGTGGGTTTTGTGACCATTATTTATATAGCGAAAAGATGTTACTTTATTATCCCTCGGCTAATTTACTCAGAACAAGAGACTCGAGTGGGAACTGGCCTTAATAGATTCATATAGTGTGACGTTAAATAGTATCATTTTGTAACCCTTTTTCTCATTTTTGGACGCCACTCATTTAAACGTAAAACTAGAAAAATAATCTACTACAACTAAGAACTGTAGATTAAAACGTATACATAAATTATAGACAATTAAAAAAATACTCTGTGGATGGGTTTATTCAGAAATCAAACTCTAGTTGCTTTTATATTATCCAATGTATTTCCAATTATCACGATATTGTGGTATCCCACTTTATAAAAATCACATATAGATATTCAAATGAAAAAAGGTTTTCGCTATTTTCTCTACTGTACAATCATTGGGTTACGTTTCGAAGTATAGTATTGATAGAGCCATTTCCTCGAATTTAAAATACGGTTGATTTGTGAACATCAACATAAAAACAACGGTATCGATACTATAATCATATATACAATTTTACATTGTCGAGAAGGTTTATCGGTAAGTACAGTTATGTAATATAGGTCTCTGTACTTCCGTAGAAAACATATGACAACAAAAATATGGGTATTTCCCAACTTTGAAATATTACACACTGTTGCATTATCAATTATGTTTATACCTTTGAAGAAAATCAATACAATGAAGTTGAATCAGATTTTTAGTGAATTAATCCATACACAATGTAAATAGACAATGGAATTTAAACCGACAACGCACTCTGTACAAACAACTCAACTCAAAACGAGTCACAAAAAATATTCCAGAATGGTCTGACCTTAATAATCCTGGGGTAGTAATAAGTATACACCGACAGTGTTACTAGTCTGGATGACCACAGGAACACTGCGAATCAGCCCTTTGGTAGGACACATCAGCTTTCTGAGTTGTCTATATGTGACCTCCTGATAGTCCTGAACCATGAATTAATTTGCTCGTAGGTACCAGTAATAATTGACCGTTACCAGGAACCAAGAACCAGGGACCAAGATCCCTATAATATTTATACGATTTGTACCTGACCAATCTGTACTTCTTGGTTTAGTAGCTCTAGACTTGATTATCAAAGTTTGTTTAAATATTCTTGATCATACTGTATAACAAAGTAAACGAGCGTAGAATCGAAATTGCTAGAGGTTGAAGAAACCATGGGAGTTCATACCAATGAAATATTAAAATATTTCCTGTAAAATTATTTTTGTTGATTAATTTCTTACCTTCATTCAAAGATGGATGTTTCAAATATATAGAGAAATTTACACTTTGAATCCATTCAAAGTTTGCTTGTGTCATTCTCCATTAATAACTCGTGGTGTAAATCTCGTGCAGAACCATAATTATTTCCAACCTCGTGGGAAGTGTAATCGCATTCATATAGTTACCATCAAAACTACGAAAATGTGTAAAATCATAACTACTGGAAACTCTATTCAAATCTACTACCAGAAGAGGAAAACTACAAGGTTGGCCTTGCCATCACTTTCACAGCGAAAATAGAACTCTTTTTTCGGAAATTCCTTCACTTTAATTTTCTCACTCGAGAACCGGAAGTCCAAATTCCGTGGGTAATTTGAATTTACCTCTCAACTTTCCTGTTCATATTCGAATAACTATTTCCAATCTATTGACAAGGAAATGAATAGAGTATATTTAATGACAATACCTATAGTCTCGATCATCTGTTTTGACGTCATGTGGTCGTCCCACTTTGTCAGTTCCTAGAACTTATCGCTAGGCAACCACTGATACTCGCCTCACTAATGCTGGTGACCAATAATTGATATCTTGTCATCATCATTTTCAAATAAGTCTTCCATATAATGAGAGAATTACTCCAGAGATATAATACAAAATACAGGGCCATTTACATTTACTTTATACAAAAATTATATATTTATATGTGGGTCTATAGTATTAGTAATTTATATACAACTTTCTCCGCAGTGTAAACGTTACAAAAAAGTGCAAAAACAAGAAATGCTGAAAATTATAGGTCATAACAATCCAAATTCTATAAAACCATACTTAAACATCGACCCAGAACACCACAATAAGATTATCAATACTAGGCCGTGGTAATGTATCTTCTATAATAGAAAAACATAGCCAATCTAATGTTAGGTTTAATTTTAATAACTGTAGCTTTACCATTGGCACCAATAAATGATTGTTTGTTTCAGTTATTTTATTTTTTGTCAAAAAAAATTCTGACGGAATATCCCTCGGATTTTGACAATCGCCCCATAATTTTATGTCAATCGAAAGCACGTTGACTTTGATAACCTTAACCTTTGTTACCAAGGAAACCTGTTTCCGATCGACATTGAAATATCTTGTACATTATAAATGTCCTAGGGATATTTGAGCTGATAATTTTCTGAATGGAGAAGAATTGAAAATAAATAAATCTTGTGTTAGAAAGAAAATTAGCCCTTCCCAAAAATGAAGTAAATCCGTTCTTCAAAATGTTAGACATCACATATTATCTCGGGTAAACGAACATTCATTCCACGAAGCCTGATCCCTGAACTCCATTCCATTCCACTTCAATATTCCCCAATATGAATTACGAACCGAGAGCTAATTACTATGATTGACGTTATTTTTGCAGAGTGAAGACGGCGGAGGCCTTTCTCAAGGACCCAGTCATGCATTTCGATGTAAAACGTTCAAGAAGCCACGACCCTGCCACCTTTGCCATCAGCCCATCCTGAACGAGGGGTCGTGTTGCAGAGGTGAGTGTTAATTCGATTAGTTTTCTGGGGTTACCTATTTTGCATTGGAAATTCTTACACTCGCAGTATCTATCATTCCTCAGAATGGTCCGTTGATTTTTCATCTAGAAACCGTCGAATCTTGTTGGAGTTTCTCGGAAAGCATAATTTCAATACAAAACGGTTTTATAATCACCGACAAACTTTTGCGTTTCATCTCCTTTCAGTGTGTTGAGTCATATCCTTCGAAGTAATTTTTTTTAAATGAAGAAGCTAGATATACAGGCATGCGCACATTTAAAGGCACACATTTCTGTTGCAATACCGATAAGAAGTACTGTAACGAAGCATTTTTCCGAGCTCCGTTACCAAGAACTGCTAACCAAAATTTTCAAGTAACTTCGGTACGTCCCTGCCATTTGGATGTTTACCATTAATTATGGATTTGCAACGAAATAATGCCCCGTTTAGAAAATGAGTGTAAATATACAGAGCTACTGGAACGATCACGAAATCAGCAAAATATAGTTCTAATGCCTTTTTGCACTGTACAAAAGGACTAACTATGCAAATACTATGAAAGTAGAAAAAGGTAGATTCATATTAGTAAAAACGTAGTATGCTTTTTCATATGTGTGAATCATACAAAAAGAGCGTCTTTCTTTATGTTGTTTTTGTCCTATATTTCTTTTAAATCCGGTGGATATAAAAGCCGATATTTCATTAGGATCGCTCTCTTCGCTTCCGTGTCGAGCACAAGCTCTTTTACTTCCCGTCCGGGAGCGAACTCTTTTGGCTTTCGTTCCGAGAACATTTTTTTTTGTATTCTCCAGAACAAGTGGTTGAAATCGTCCTGCGAGTCAAAGAAAATAGTTTTCCGCAAAGCATAAGCAGAAGCATTAATGCAAACGCTTTGTTTAAGTAGTTAGGTAACCCTAAGTGAAACATTGTGTATAAACTTTTGATAATCTGTTGATTTGGTTGTGTCATTAAGACTTTATAACCAATTGAGTTTATCAGGTTGGCGACACGCCTAATTAATTTCATTCCAGGCATTGTTGATATTGCATTGAAAGTACGAGTCAGCTGTGGAAATAATTTAATCGCACAAGTGTAAAATATCCCAGTCCCGTGACTTTCACGAGAAATCAAGTTATACATTATTTGTTATTTTGGATTGATTTATGTCGTGAGGTACTTTATTGATTCTATAATAATTACTGTAAATTTACTCTTTCGGCTGTTACAAGTATTGAGAGTGTAGAGTAATTTATAGAAGTTTGGTATTGCATTGTTCGTAATATATAATCTGATGTATCACATCTAGCTCGTTGTTCTTGTGTACTGAGACCCATCAACGGGAGCTCGGTGATTGGCGGTTACCCACCAAAACTCTGGGTTTAAGTCCTGGTTGAGATTGGAGTATTTTTTTTTTCTCGTAAGTATGTCAGTTTTCACGGAAGCTCAAATTCTGGCATTGACCGAGTGACAGCAATCGTCGGGGAAAGAATTCAGAATATAAATTATCCTCCCGATACTTGTACAGCAAAAATCTAATATATCAGTAAAATTAGTATATTGAAGATATCATAAGCGTTGGTAATAAATTCAAAAATCGTGAAAATTAACTAAGTTAATGTTTCGATAAAATTATCCTATCCAATTTTGTGAATAAAATATGTTATTGAAGTCCTGTTAACCATTTGTAATGAATTTAAAATTGTGAAAATTGTGAAAGTTACTATTCAAATAAAATTGTTATATTGTGGTTACCTTTGAAAGCTTCTATGGAAAGTACCTTTCCCTTTGCCAGCATATCAACTATAGAATCCGTACAGTGTTTAAGTTAAGATAACGACAGTTCTGTCTGACTGTCTGTGCAACCAAAAGCAACCGGAATCCAGTCCCAAGGTGTAATTAAAGCCTACAAACCTTTGGAGATTTCAATTAAGTCAAAAGACCAGACCCCTGGACATTCCGTATCCCCATCTGTTGCAACCCCTGGTAATTGGACTAAACCACTATAAAATCTGGTGCCCGAGGAAAAAGTTGAGTTTAAAAGTAGTTTGAATAAGTGCCTGGGCGTCATAAATAAAGAAAATCGCTTCACAGTAAGATGTTGGTTGGATCAGACAAAAGTTGTACATTTTGTGGACAATGAAATGGCATTGAAAATCTGAAAAACCATCTCATAATAAAAAATAAAAAATGCCGCAAGCGCTTTCATTTTGAGAGATTTTTAACGGTGATAATTAAATTTTCAATTCAAAGTTTCGTCTCTTTTGGGCCACCGTCTAATAATTTTTTTTGTTCATTCGAACCTGCATTCTACTTGAGATATCGACGGAAATATCTGTTTTGAGGTCCCCCGAGACGATTGCGACCATTTCCAGAGTGAAGTCTGTCTGACTGTGTGTGTATCTGTCTGTCTGTCTGTCTCTAATCTTTCCATAACTGCCGAACCGTTTGACCAATCGCGCTGAAATTTGGTATGAAGATACAGTTTCAGCCCCGAGTTCGCGAATGCGAATGGCTGTCATCTGTCAAACGGAAGTGTCACTATTAAAATATGACAGAACCTATTATTGTATTTTGGAATGGCACCATCAATTCAGGTACTATTTGCTGCCTTAATATTTCTTAAGATTTCAGACCATCTATGCATATTTGGCTGATCATTCTGTTGCCAATAATTCCTGCCCATACGTTAATCTTTTGAGGAAATTAAGCATAGGCTTCCGTCATCCAGTGGGGATTTGCAGTTGGCCAGTATCGGCAGTTACAGTTCCGTTTGGACAAAATGTGGCTTCATCTGAAAAAAACGACGATATTCTTAACAAACAAAAAAATAGCTTTTGGTTCCTTTTCTTCTCAGAATTCTAATCTATAGGGTCTTCTTCGTTTGATTCCCGAACTAAATTGATTTTATAAAGGTGCCATTTATGTTTTTTCATGTAATTTATAACTGAACCATGATGAGTGCCATGATTGGAGGCTAATTCTAGAACTTACATTTGGATTGTCTCTCGCATCGATTAGCATGTCTGAATAAACATCTACTGACAGTTTTCTTCGACCAATTTTTTTATTTCGGAAATGCCAGATTTTGTAACTGTCTCTGCATGTTGATATTCATTATTCAATATACGCATCGATAGTTAAATTTTCGAAACATGCCATGACACTCTTGAAATTTAAAAACCAATTAAAAACAAAAACCAATAAAAAAAATGGAGTAAGTTTATTAGTTTAAATTTTTGTACAAATATAA
Source organism: Gonioctena quinquepunctata (assembly GCA_018342105.1). Taxonomy (NCBI): domain Eukaryota; kingdom Metazoa; phylum Arthropoda; class Insecta; order Coleoptera; family Chrysomelidae; genus Gonioctena; species Gonioctena quinquepunctata. The sequence goes on along the minus strand of JAFIRS010000371.1, from coordinate 673,958 downwards.
GCCTCACACATACATACACACACACCAACACCCACACCCACACACACCCACACACGCACACACAGAAAGAACTTAAAACACGAGAATATGTATATATATATATATATATTTAGAATTTAGAATAGTGTTTATTTGCGGGTGTTTACATATGAATTACAGGTTACAGTAATTGACTACAAGTAGCAAATAAGCACATGAATGTCCCACTGAAGTTGACACTTGTTTGTGGGATGGTTCACATATGTGTACCAAAAGAAATGAGATTAATATGATGATAGTAGTTACTTAATTCTAAGGAAGCGTTTTTGTCATTATAGTATAAATATAAATATTTTGGAAGAATTTGAATATTATAAATAACACTTAAGAGGTAGTATCTATACATATAGCAAGACATACTCACATTTTTCCACGAACATACATATATACTGACATGGAATCATACAATGGTTCCATTATCAATGCAGAATAAAATCTAGAATCCTACGTTATGGGATTTTGCTACTGTAATAAAAATTTCCTATATAAAAGATTAATATAAATTATAGATAAAAATGTACTATACACACGGGTTTATATAAATACACACTTGTTCACGAACATACATATACGTATGTCGTCTAAACATGGATTCGCGTAATGCTCCTTTATCAATAAAACTTGTAAATTCTTCAGACGTGTATCAATTGTGTTGAAGTATTTTTTAAGAGGTCTTTCAATTTTTTCTTGAATGAATAAATAGATCGGCTTTCTAGAATGTCTAGTGGTAGGCTATTGTACAATTTCGTACCCAAATAATGATAACTTCTTTGTCCAATGGATCTGTGTGTCCGAGGACATTGGAATTGAAGGTTACGCCTTGTATTATAAGTGTGGGTAAGTTTAACCCTATTCATATATTGTCTGATATTGCTCTTTTTAAAGTGTAGCTTCCTGACATCTAGTACATCAGATTCTTCATATAAACGTTCACTTGAAAATCTTGAGCTTTTGGATAACATCAGTTTCAGGAAGCGCTTTTGAATAACCCTGAGTGGGCGTAGGTAAGTTTCATATATACCCCCCCATCCAAGAAGACCGTAGCTTAGGTGACTTTCCACTAAACTGTAGTATATTGTTTTTTTGTTTCAGGTCAAGAATATCATTTAATTGTCTATATTTATGGAGAACAAACCGAAGTTTTTCGAGGACAAACTTCACATGATGATCCCATCGCATATGTGTATCTATCATAATTCCGAGGTATTTGATAGTATTTATAGAAGAAATCTGTAGGTTACCTGGCAAAGTGAGCTGTTGAAAGTCTGGCCGAGTGGTTTCATAAGTAGTAAATGGCAGAAAAAATGTTTTATCAATATTGATAGTTAGTAATCTGTTGTCAAAAAATGTTTTTATTAAAGAAATATCTACTTCTACATCGTTTTTCAGACTGACCCAGTCTTTTCCCTTGTATAGAATTACCGTATCATCAGCAAAGCTAACTATTTTTCCTTCAAACTGTATTGAAAATAATCCGTTCACATAAATCGAGAAAATTATAGGTCCCCGCACTGTACCTTGAGGCACACCACACTCGATTTTCCTGAACTCACTGTAGGTTTCATTGATTTTGACACATTGTTGGCGCTCATCAAGGTAGCTTTTGAAAAGTTTCAGACAATTATCCCGTACCCCATTATTTTCAAGTATCGATAGTAGTATGGTGTGATTCACGGTATCAAACGCCTTCGAAAGATCTACAAAAACACCAAGGCAAGGTTTACCCTCATCCAAGGCTCCGTAAACATAATTTGTAAGCTCAATTATAGCGTCTTCGGTTGATTTACCTTCCTTAAACCCAAACTGCATATCAGATAGTAGCCTATACTTATGTAAATAGCTACAGAGCCTATTTTTCAGTATTCTTTCAAAAATTTTACTAAAATTTGTGATGAGAGAAATAGACCTATAGTTCTTTGCGTCTGTGATATCTCCCTTTTTGTGAATGGGTCTCACTACTGAAATTTTGAATTCATCGGGGAATTTCCCGGATTCTATACATCTGTTGATTATGTGAGTGAGTGGACTGACTATGTGAGGTGCAATTTCCTTGAGAGTTTCTGCCTTTATGTTATCGACACCCGGAGATTTGCCATTTTTTAGTTGATTTATAACTTCAAGAACTTCGATTTCTGATGTAGGAGAAATGAAAATTGAATTATTTGTGGTTTTCTCTTTCAGTACGTTCGAACCGTTCTTGACAATATTTTTTGCTAAGTTTGTTCCCATTTCTATGAAGGTGTTATTGAAAATAGTTGCTTTTTGTTCGTCATTAGTAATAATATTGTTTTTGGCGTCTTTAATCCGGTGTATTTCATTATTTTTGTACGAACCGAAAATTTCATTGATGTTACTCCATAATTTTCTCGCATCGTTTGCATTTTCATTAATGCGTGACTTGTAATAATATTTTTTTTTATTCTTCAGTAGTTTGTCTAAAGTATTTTTGTAGGTTTTATATTCTTGTTTCAATTCCTCATTATAAGGATCCTTTAAAGTCTGATTGTACATATAATTTTTTTTGTTAACAGATTTTATTAGAGATTTGGTTATCCATTTTTTCCGTTTTCTCTCGTTACTTTTGATTCGAATTTTTTTCGTACACTCCATTATGGAAGATTGTACTATTTCTATAAATTTACTTGTTGCTGATTCAATGTTTGGCATCGAGTAACCTCTCTCCAAGATATTTTACTAATTTTTCTCAAAAGTTGTTTATTATTTATTTGGGAAAAATATTTATTTTTTTCCTCAAATATTTCTTTTTGATTTGGAAAGACTATTTGCACAAGGGTCGAATAGTGATCTGTGATATTGGTGCGGAGAATAATTGGCATCACGTTGCTAAAGTCTTCAGATTTATTATTCACAAATATATGGTCGATACATGATTTTGCATTTCCTTGTACCCTTGTATAATTATTTATACCCGATATATATCCATGTTCACTCAGGACATCCAAGTATTCATTCGAGTGGTCAGAGTGATTGAGAATATCAATGTTGATATCTCCGACAATTAGTTTCGAATGGTATTGGTGGTCGTTATCATTATTTAGGTACGATTTTAAATTTTCAATAAATTCAGTGATACTTGTGGATGGTGACCTATAGAAGGCGTGTATGTATATATATATATATATTGTAATGTTAGGAAATGTTGTAAAATAATTAAACTTATAATTATCATTATTATTATTAGGTATTTTAGTTATCGTCGTTAATGCTACGTTGTTTTGCAATTTTCTTCACCTTTTTACTATTATAGAATCTTATACTATGCTCTAGTCGGTGCATATGTATCAAGAGGGCAGTTCTGAAGCAGTTTTATTATCAAAAGTATGTGACCAACGAAATATCTAATGAAAATCCACAATTAAATCATGTCAAAATTCAAATTTATAGAAAACATTGAATTTAAAGTAAGATCAACTGATATATAAGTTTTGAACATCCTGTATGACAATTCCATCAACAGGAAACCCACCAAGGATATATCGAGAGAGTTTGTGTGGGAAAAGTGATGATATATGGAAGATGTGATAGCAGAAATTGTCAAAATATAATTTTATACGAATTTGTAAACAGTATGTAAGATTTAGAATTAGCTTTCGTTCATAAAATCATCAGTAGTAATTAGAATAACAAATAAGTAGGTAGGAAGTGACACAAAATTCGAAAATCTGTGAGAAAATAAAAAAGATGTGTGTTGCCATGAAAGAGGATAACAAGTTTGGAGGAGATTGAAAAAAGTTACAAAAAGGAGGCCACGTTGAAAGTGATATTAATAGACAATTCAAGAGAAAAACTGGTTGAAGGATTCCCGAACGAGATAAATTCCTAAAAGGCACAACTGGGAGAAATATTGATTTGTTGAAAATATAAACAGGATGTTCATAAAATCAGATGTGGAATCATCTGCGACTGAAAGATAAACTTCAGTCACTATCTTCCATCGTCAAGATAACCTCTTGTGCGTATTCATGTTGAAAAGGGAAACATTCTCAATTGAATATTGATAGAAAGATTTTTCAGTGAATTGAAAAATCCACGACTAAAATGAAGTTATTTTTTGTGAATGTCTAACAGAAAACAACTACTTTCCCGGCTAAAGCCACGCTGGACATTGAACTACATCTGATAGATATTCTGAGAAGGCCCTAACTCAAAAGAAAAAATCTGAAATTGAAAATTTGCATTTTCATTCAGATAGTTATTTGATTTTCTATTCCAGTCTTAATTGAGAACTCATGAAATGAATGAGCAAAGAAGAATGTTTTCCAAAAGAGATACTCACCAGAAATCATTCGTAAATTGACGCAGGAGAGACATCGCATTCACTAGTCTTCAATAATTTTTGCACAAAATCTATTTCACGCTTCCACGATCATCAGGAAGACCGAAGAAATGGGAAACACATTTTCAAGAAGCAATCTCACTTTGCAAAGATGGAAAAAGATAGAATCATTTCTTTTGGAGAGACACTTTGAAATTAGTGTTTTCTGACATTAAAACCTGTCATGGGGTATGATAGATTGATTTGTTGAAAATATAAACAGGATGTTCATAAAATCAGATGTGGAATCATCTGCGACTGAAAGATAAACTTCAGTCACTATCTTCCATCGTCAAGATAACCTCTTGTGCGGTATTCATGTTGAAAAGGGAAACATTCTCAATTGAATATTAATAGAAAGATTTTTCAGTGAATTGAAAAATCCACGACTAAAATGAAGTTATTTTTTGTGAATGTCTAACAGAAAACAACTACTTCCCCGGCTAAAGCCACGCTGGACATTGAACTACATCTGATAGATATTCTGAGAAGGCCCTAACTCAAAAGAAAAAATCTGAAATTGAAAATTTTCATTTTCATTGAGATAGTTATTTGATTTTCTATTCCAGTCTTAATTGAGAACTCATGAAGATGAATGAGGCAAAAAAGAATGTTTTCCAAAAGAGAGTACTCACCAGAAATCATTCGTAACATTGACGCAGGAGAGACATCGCATTCACTAGGTCTTCAATACATTTTTGTCGACGAAAATCTATTTCACGCTTCCACGATCATCAGGAAGACCGGAAGAAATGGGAAACACATTTTCAAGAAGCAATCTCACTTTGCAAAGATGGAAAAAGTTAGAATCATTTCTTTTGGAGAGACACTTTGAAATTCGTGTTTTCTGACATTAAAACCTGTCATGGGGTATGATAGATTGATTTGTTGAAAATATAAACAGGATGTTCATAAAATCAGATGTGGAATCATCTGCGACTGGAAGATAAACTTCAGTCACTATCTTCCATCGTCAAGATAACCTCTTGTGCGGTATTCATGTTGAAAAGGGAAACATTCTCAATTGAATATTGATAGAAAGATTTTTCAGTGAATTGAAAAATCCACGACTAAAATGAAGTTATTTTTTGTGAATGTCTAACAGAAAACAACTACTTCCCCGGCTAAAGCCACGCTGGACATTGAACTACATCTGATAGATATTCTGAGAAGGCCCTAACTCAAAAGAAAAAATCTGAAATTGAAAATTTGCATTTTCATTCAGATAGTTATTTGATTTTCTATTCCAGTCTTAATTGAGAACTCATGAAGATGAATGAGGCAAAGAAGAATGTTTTCCAAAAGATAGTACTCACCAGAAATCATTCGTAACATTGACGCAGGAGAGACATCGCATTCACTAGGTCTTCAATACATTTTTGTCGACGAAAATCTATTTCACGCTTCCACGATCATCAGGAAGACCGGAAGAAATGGGAAACACATTTTCAAGATGCAATCTCACTTTGCAAAGATGGAAAAAGTTAGAATCATTTCTTTTGGAGAGACACTTTGAAATTAGTGTTTTCTGACATTAAAATCTGTCATGGGGTATGATAGATTGATTTGTTGAAAATATAAACAGGATGTTCATAAAATCAGATGTGGAATCATCTGCGACTGAAAGATAAACTTCAGTCACTATCTTCCATCGTCAAGATAACCTCTTGTGCGGTATTCATGTTGAAAAGGGAAGTAGTTGTTTTCTGTTAGACATTCACAAAAAATAACTTCATTTTTCAATTCACTGAAAAATCTTTCTATCAATATTCAATTGAGAATGTTTCCCTTTTCAACATGGGAGAAATATGTTATAAAAAATTTCCACTTACCTATAGTATAGGAGAGAAATCCATGAAAAAACGCACGTAAGCTGTCATTGCAATTCCAAAAGTACGTCCACGGGGCTGGAAACATCACAGGAAAAGGAGAACAAGGTATTATAATCACCGAACTCACCAAAGTGCAACTTTTCGTATATTTATCCAATAACTTTGAGTGTCTGATCCACTGTTTAATCAACATTCCATGCTAAAGGACTGACCATAGTTCCTAATATTCTTCCTATTAATAATCATCACTTTTATTCATATTGCACCATTTCATATTATTGTTTCTTTTTAGTATAAGTTATTTATCGCAGAGTAGGGCAGTTTTAAGGTTTTTAAATGAATAAAAACAACCATTTGTTTAGTCTCTGCAATCTGTGTTTTATCCAACCACACTTTTCTTCCACTGAACAGCATTTCTTATCGAATCGTTAGTGCCAAGTCGGCAATACAGCTGGGATAGGATAAAAAAAAGGGTTTAAAAGGAGATTGGTAAGATAACATAACCGGAGTTTTAATTTGTTATGATATATATATATATATATATATATATATATATATATATATATATATATGTATCTTGAAATTTTTGACGCAGGCGCAGAAAATAAACCACTTGACATCAGTAAGCACATTTATAACCTTAAATAAAAAAATAAAATAGTATATCAATAAATGATTTACTAACCTTTGGTTTGAGTCGATATATTGTGTTTCGTAAATCAAACGTTGTGCACACATATAAAATATTTTACTGGAGGTGCACTTTGATCCTTATTGATTTTTTGTTTATTATTGGTCACTTGATCGTCACTGTCTCTCATATTTTGATTCAATAATATTATCACTGCGTACGAGCGATAAACATGCCGAATCTAATAGTTATAGTGAGCAACTCATTACAAAGAATCAACGTGTGTGTAGTATGCGCGCGCACACCGTCACCGTCATGCCATTTGCTGTGACGGCAAACTGGTCGATTTCACAGCCTAGCTGCGCCAATAGATGTTTCGCATCAATAAGTTGTGAAAGAAGGTGTTATGATTGATCTTGTGCCATAGTTCTTTGCTGCTTAGCATGTGCATTATGATTTTATTGGGAATCAGTTCTCTGTCTATGTCAATCGTATTTTCGCTTCCATCCATCGTTCGCACTCGAAAATTGTATGTTCCGGAGTGACTGATGTGGACAGTGGACGTAGGTGTCATCTTCAGTTCTTTCAGTTCTCCGTCCTTGATCCACTCGTTATTGGTAATGATCTTCCTATTCGGCTCTGCGATGATCAGATGTTATAATCCGACTGTGATTACATATATGTGGTCATGTGCGACTCTCGCTCTTTCCAGGTTGGCTTACAATATTCTTGATTTGTTGGGCATTAGTCTGATTTTACCACTTCCTCCTCGTTACCATCGAGACTTGCGTTACTTGCCATGTCGAATGTCGGTGTGAATTCAAGGGACACCTAGTGATTCTCGTTTTTCTGGTGTTGGATTTTTCGCCTTTGTGTTTCTAGTTTTCTCCTTTTCTTGCTGCCTGGCTAAGTTTAGGGCGATCTTGAAAGCCGTGCAGTTATCGATTCCATTGTATGTGGTTCTCTGCTGTTTGGGCAGTGTTCTGAATTGATGCACTCGCTCTATTTGTGGACTAGTCCCCCACATTGAAAGCAAAAGTTTGTCCTGTCAGCGATATCTTTCGTGGTCGAGAGCCCAGCATTTCTGGTACTTTCACTTTTACCCTTTTTTCATTTTTACACCTCATTAGTCCTATTCTGGTATGGTCTGTTTTGATCATATTTGCTTGTTATTTTGACAACATGACTGTTGTCGCCAGGGTTTCGTTTCTCATGCAATTTCGCCCACTTTGATTCCATCTTCCATCACCGATTCGTTTTATTAGCGCCTCCTCAACGTCCCTTTGTGTGGCGATTCTCCTTATCAGGTACACCTATTTTGTTCATGTGCGCAGGGAATTTCCCATGATGATTCGAATCAGGCTTGTATAATTATAACTGTTAGCATGCTATTCAATTAAATAAATATTGAAAAAACCTTTTTAAAGACAAGCTATTCCGTGAGTTATAGATTCAAAAGCTTGTCGCTTGTCGCATTCGAACTGAAAACATAGCGCGACAAGCTTTTGAATCTGTAACTCACGTGTGACACATCCAAAGCAATTATTTTTTACTTTTATTTTATTAATCATTTTATTTTGTGCTTTTTAGTAAGTACTCCTTAATCTATGCATTTTTGTTAATGCATCGTCATTATGAGGCCTTTTCCCTGTAAGTTCTGAGCTATCTAGTTCTTCAATGAGGAGACCATCTAAAGATTAACTCGTCCGCCAACTTGGAGTTGCCATCTACAATTTATCAATTTAAACTAAAAATCAATTATCTTCTACTAAATTCATAATCTCCGACCCCAAAAACCCTGACATATCAATTTTGAATCGAATCGGGCCCTAATTGCAAAAGTCGCCCGCTGTCTTGAATTTGTAAATTTTGATAAAAAATTCACAATCTCTGACCCCAAAAACCCCCACATACCAATTTTGAATAGAACCGGACCATAAACTCACAGATTATCGGCCATTTCGGGGCCGACATTTTGATTTTATGAATTTTGAAGAAAAAATAATGATGTTCAACCCTGAAAACCCCCACATACCAATTTCGAATCACATCGGACCACAAACCTAAATCTCGTCCGCCATCTTAGAGCGCCATTTTGTTTTTTTCTATGACAAAAATTCCATGAGCAGCCATTTCAATTTCATAAATTTTGACAAAAAACTCATAATCTCCGACTCGGAAAACACCCTCATACAAATTTTGAATAGAATCGGACCATAATCACAAAACTCCTCCGCCATTAAGGAGCCGCCATCTTGAATTAATAAATTTTGACTCTTGGATCCGCCATTTTGTTTTTTTTATCTTACAATAATTTCTTAATGCATTGCCACCGGACTTATGAACACTGCCAAATCTCCGCTCAATCGGATGTCGCTAAGTGCTCCAAAAATGGATTAAAAATGTTGAACCGGAAAGAATAACAGAATGAGATACGAACGAAGCAAATTAAATATAAAAGCTTTTAAAAATGTGTAGAATGTGATCTAGTACAGTGAGGTGGATTGCTGTGCACTGTTTTTTCGATTTATGAGTAAAATATTTCCTCATTTCCTCCATAATATTTAATCTTGCCTTTTTTATTTTTTTGGGTGATGATCTGCAATTTGATTATTCAGTATTCCTGAATACATGGAATTTCACCCAAATAAAGACTGCGTGTCTTACTGTTTTTGATTGACGTGTTTTTTTATTGCATATCAGTGTATTCTCATATTTCTTGACTGCATTTTTCGCTAGGATACCTTGAATCTCTCTTTGAAACGTTAATTTCCAAAATATATTTTTAAACACATCTGGGTAAATATGATGATGGTTATTGAAGTTGCTCACTATGATTAGTTGAAATTTTCCATTGAGTGGTTGAATCTGAGTAATATGGGGAGAAGTGACTATGTCATGTTAATCGAAATGGTATCTACATAGGTATCAGCAAAACGGGAATAGTATTTGATTTAGTTAGATTTTGCGTCGCTGAAATGTTCAACTCATTGAAGTTATGAGTATCATAGACTCTATATATACACTGAAATATGTCTTGTTTCACCTGTATTTTTTTTATCGATATGACTATACATCATGTAAGTGTTCACCATGTCTATTTTTAAACTGTTTGTTATCTTTCAATTATTTTTTAGTGTTTTTGTATTATGTGCTGAAAATGGAAGTTTCAGCCTCCGAAATGCATACACTAATGAAACAATAAACACAAACACAAACTAATTGTTTTCGTGGGGATCGACTAAGGGTTTCCCCTTCCTGATTCCATTAATGTAATCATCCCGCTCTGAGCAACATGGACTACTTCCACTAGCATTGAAAATATATCTTTTAAGAGGTCTGTCCTGGTGGAAAGGGGTGGATCTTGTGTTACAGCTAATATTGCAAGCAAGTTCGCATAGCACAATACTGAATTCTGCCTAGATTCATGAGATTGCATTCGACGATTTTGTTGTCTGAAGCTCAATAAACATTTCTCATATCATATACACTTTTGCTGTATATACAGAAGGTGTCTACATTGTGGACACATTCGAATTACCTTTTGAGGACACCATGCATTTCTGCTGTGTACATTGAATGAGATGGGGTTCAAAACTGATCATTATAGTAGATCTTGGCGATAATTATTAAACGTTTGCTCAGTCTGTTGCTGTGTTCATACTCACTTAGTAGCAGGAGACACTCAACTTTTTCGTGGTGCTGTCAATATCAACGAAATATCTACTTGAATACTTTAAAAACTATTAAAAAACAACTGAACTTATTTCTCACCCACATACAATTCATTCTCAACATATGATCTGACTACTGTCCAGAAAAACTTATAAATGTAGCTGAACATTACTACTGATTATTCACTGAATTATTTTTTCACTCACTCCTTGAGTTTTTAGGGTATATTGAGAAACAAAGATTCACGGAACTCAGCAAGACCGTTTGATGTAAGTAGGATGTTGAAATTGGTTATGAAGCTCATTGACTCCAAACTTTTTCCACAGCTGAACTGCAGAACTGAAAATCCGAACATTTTGGAAGCGAAAAGCTTGACGCATAAAACATTGAACACCATTTTTTCGTAGTTGAGTATCATTTGAAACGTCCAGTTATAAGGATTCCGAAGAAGAAACAAAATTTCCTGAATGTAAACATCACTCCTCCCACATTTTCATTGAACCTACCGAAGCCAGTATTTTGAAAATATACAGAGTTTCTGGAAGTTAATTCAATGTTTACAGGAAAACTATAGCGATGTTTTCAAGGTCCAGCAAGTAATAGCCAGAATGAAGGCGTCGCACGAGAATATGCCTGGCTCATATATTCTTAGCTAAATAGACGGGCGATAAGATGATCAATTATGTCTGAGCTTAAACGAATAAGTGAACATTATGAACGTTCGCTTGGATACCACTGATTGAAAAACGAATATTTAGTCATGTTTCCATTCTACCCAACCATATATTCACATCTTGTATCATGTATATTTTCTACCTCTTGTGAAATCATACGAAACATACGAATACACCAACCTAATAAATTCAAAAACGTGTTTCAAGCTGTAGGAGCTAATGAAAACGGAACACGAACGCCTATTGAAACTTATTACACGAAATTTATCTCGAAACAAACCTCACACCTCAGGATTCCACCTTTGACTTTATCTTTAATAGGGTTTTTCAGTTCGCCAATTATTTTATATGCACGAAAACGTCTTCATTATCTCCAGAGACAAGTAAACGATGCGTTCAGATTGCTATCGCAGTAGGCAGTCTGCTTGATTGTTGGAGAAAAATGTGCTGGAATGTTTTGATGCATGTACTTTGCAAGATATCATCATTGAGGCCATTTTCTTTGGTCATGAAATGAAGCCGTTTCATTATTATGGAATTCTTGAACTGATTATTACTTCATGGCGGGTAACATGATGGGCCACTGTTGTGAAAATACTCCTCTAAATGTGTGTTCTTCTGCAATCTGAATAATATCATTTTAGTGATAAATTTGCTCCCACTGTTTACTTCTGAATGGTTCCATGTATAACAAATGGACGGGTACCATATTCAATGTCACACATCATCACACATAAAAAAAGTAATACAGATAGTGGTGACGACCATATCAATAAAAAAAAACATTTAAATTGTATTCCCTTTGTAAGCATTATATGTTTTTCTAGTCTAATCGATTTGTTTTGAACATGAGTTTGAAATGTTCATATAAATGACCCCCTACCATGTTAACCCTAAGTGGTTCAAGACTAATATGCTACATTTGAAAAAAAAAATTGCGGTTCTTCAACAGATGGCGTTAGTGGTGAAAAAATCACATGATCTAATCTTTGAAGTCCAATAATATTTTATTCATGTGACCACTATAAAGAAAATATTTATCAGTTGGTAATTATGGAACCAAATTGCTTGTTTGAATATGTTGAACAAAAAATATGATTATCAAGTCTATTATTGAATACCCGATATTAATGTTGACTATTTCAATCATGGTCTTTTGAAGCAATCATAAAGCCGTATCTCTGAAAAAATTACCGTTTTATATTTCACAGTTGGAGTTTTTTTCTTCAGCAAATCATTGTTTTTCCACTTTTTTGCTGCTTCCTGTGTGCCCAAGGCTTGAACATGAATAAATATGGTAACCTTACGGCAAGGATAGAAAACAACCTCTTTTTCTAAAATCAGGGTGGTTCTGAATCACCACCAAGTAGTGGATAGCTACTTCAAAATAATCAAAGACCAGATATTTGTCTAGTAGAACTTTTCCAAAAACTTTTGCTCAAACGAGGAGTAGGCATTAAAACCGACAAATTGATTTTAAAAGCCCATTCATGATGGTATGGATGGATTCGGTTCAGATCATCTTAGACGTCAACAACTTGTCATAGACCAAAGCTTCAGTCCGAAAAATAGAATACAGTAAATAATAGAATTATAAAGCATGGAACGTTAGCCTATTCGCACTGTCTACCAACGTGGTTGGCGAACAACAATTAATAAAAAGTAATGGTCATTCCAACAGTCGATTAACTCTATCTTCAACTGAATACTGACCATCCCGTATGCATTTCACTAAAAACATCGAAAAATTAGGATGAACTGTTACGAAGAAGTATTAAGTTATTGAAAATTATAATATGTATTACATCAGAGCTGTACTTTTGATACCATTAATAACTGTAATAAGTAGTAGAAGGTAATGATAATGATTTTTACCATTAATAAATTATTGTTTTTTATAAAAAACAACCAAAAATACTCTGAATTCTGATGAGTTTTGATAATATGTAAAAATGACATTCGTGCTGAGGCAATTTCGCAAGAAACCTTCGCACAAAGAATACCAAAATTGAATCCGTTAAATTTCACTACTAGTGGTATTATGTACGGAACGTCTATACAAACAAGTAATATTATTCATGAATTTGTTTGATCTGGAGTTCTCGTGTGGCTATAAGCATTATTTTTCGATCAACCGTCAGAAATTTTATTCAGGGGCACCTGACATCAATGCGTTGATTTAGGAGATGGTCGACATAAAAATAATAATATAGCATATTTATTCAATTGAAATGAAAATCATGATATATCATTTTAAATACATACATACCATATGAGTACCTCCACAAGCATATTCTCGTCTGTAATACTAAAAAAAATATCCGATCATTATGCGAAAATATGCATGGGAAGATATATGCCTGAGATCGTGATCATGATTCTTCGAAGTTTCTTACTGACAGGACAAAACACTCACGTCTTCATGATGTTATAACGTGACAAAAATTGCATAGGTAACTGTACCATTCAATTTCCCTACTTTGATGAACGAGTTCGTCTGAAGTAAGCGGAATACTTTTCGGAATACAATTTTGTCAAAAAAAGAAACTGAAATTTCTCTTTTTGAGTTACATTCAGAAATGCATGATTTTTTCATGTAGTTCTGATTATTTTTGTGATATTCAATTTGCCATAGATTTATATATTAGATTAATAGCACATAGAAAGATACTGGATGGAACCATTAAAAACTTATATCTCCTCATATATGTTCTTAAAAATACAGCTAACGACAAAAATTAGGTTTATGTTGGAATGCTTTCAAGTTATTCCCAAATACCCCTGATTTGTAAAATATGTTTGTTTTCGACATTTCCTATAATTTTGGGTCATTATTTTACCTAGCAAATGAATTACAAATATAACTTTAACTTTAATATAGAGTTCAGAGGAATATTTCTTTATATTGAGTATTGTAGCTCAGAGAATAAAAACTATGTTTTATAAGCTTTTATTAACTTCACATTTGTATGTATGTATGTTTAGTTCAAATCTTGCAAGTGAATTTTGACTCACATCTAGTTGTCCGATGAACGTGAAATTTGGCAGGTGTTCATAATTCCGGTGACAATGCGTTATGAAGCTAGAGAAAATGGGACGAGTTGCGTGATTATGGTTCGATTCTATTGAATATTGTTTTGTGGGGATTTTTATTCAATTATTTTTTATTCATGAAATCCGTAATCTCATTGAATTCTGGCAGAAATGGATAATCTTCGACCCCAATAAAAAACCCACATCCCAATTTTGAAAGGAATCTTGGAGCCGTCATCTTGAATTCATCAATGTTGACAAAAACATCATGTCGGACCCCAGAACACCCAGAACACAATTTTGAATGGAATCGGGCATAATCACCATCTTGAATTCGTGGATTTTGACAAATTTTATTGGAATAGGCCTATAACCACAAACTCGTAGGCATATTGGAGCTGCCATCTTGATTTTAAAAATTTTGATAAAAAATTCGTGATATCTGTTTCCGAAAACCTCCACATAACAATTTTGAATAGAATCGAACAATAATCACAATATTCCTCCGCCATATTGGAGCCGTCATTTTGTTTCTTATCTAACAAAAATTCCATAATGCATTGTCAACAATTATAAACACCTGCCAAATTTCACGTTAATCGGACAACTTGAAGTGGGTAAAAACTCACTTGCAAGATTTAAACTAAATATGCATGCATACATATAGTTCTGCAATACGTCTAAGCGACTCATTATTATTCATTGCGGATAAAGCTCAACGGGGAACCGCCCACAAGCAGAGACGGACTCGATTTAATGAAATTATCACAAGATAATGTTTTATTGACGGCTAGATTTGACAAATTATGTCGCTAGTATAAAATATTATATTTACTAACAAGTGTGGAATGTGGTACTTTATAGTTAATTAATATGCATATACCTACCTAGTGGAATAATATGCATATACCTACGAAGTATACGTACTTGTAGAATATAAAAATTCAACTTAAAAAATTTCGGGAACAGTTATGACTGAGTTGTTGACATAATTATTTGATTGATGTGAAAAATGTAGAAAAAATAAATGAAATTTATTAAATTGAGTTTAAAAGGTACAAATAAAATGCGAAAAAACAGAGTGTCATGAAAATAATTAATAAATTGCTATAAATAACGGTTATAGTCCAAACCTTATGGATAATATTCCTTCAAGAAAACTTTATGAAAAAGCTATAAGAAGTGTTTTCTACCCAAATCCAAACAAATGCTAACTTAATTTGTAAAACCACAAATCGTCATGAAAACTTATTAGTTCAAGAAAAAATATTTTAAGAAAAATTAATCAACATAATCCAAACCTAATAAAAAAAGATTAAAAATCAACCACACTAGTCATAATTATCAAATTACGTTGACAAATTTTAATTCGCACATCAAAGTGTGATATACGAGATTATTTACGTATCTTTAAATCCGTACCTGAAGTCTCTCGACACCCCGATCAATAGGCCATTATTAAATAATGGGATTAGCATTTATAATGAGCCTCTTAGATCTGTGGCAAAGGTATACAAATGTGAGGTTAAATAGAAGCTTGTGAAATATGATATTAATCATCGGTGAAATCGGTCTTTGACGAGATAGTATTTAATTATTTCGGATATGAACAGGTATACATTTTCAATTTAAAATTGATAGCAAATTAGTAAAAATTTGATAATTTCTAGCAGTACGTATGCTAAAACAACATACATATCTACAACAAAGGACTCACACAAAATGCCTACTTTAGATACCGAAAATAGTCCGCAAAATACCATTTTACCGGACTAGGCCGGTAATGTCGTCATGGCACAACTTTATCGGACTATTTTTGTTTATTCAGAAAACTTATACCCAACATCTTGAAAACGTTTCAGGAGGCGCAATGAACTATAGTTTAATTGATATTTGACAAATGTGTCATTGACAAACAATCACTTGCTAGATTTTTGCACAACTTCCTTACCCTACCAAATGGATGGTAGTTGAAAATGTATACACGGCGTGAAAATATGTGTGTCACTTCTGTTCTGTTTATTTGGAAAGCTGATACAAAAAATGAAGTATGCAACACGTACGCAAACGGCTTTAGCGGACATCATCTTCATATTCCAGACACGGCTGGCGCCTCGTCCGTAAACATTCCGATTCGTCCGTTGAAACATCACTTTGCGTACTAGATACATAAACTACTATTATGGAAAATAATATCATCCTATCCTAAGTTGGGACAATAGTGAGCGGAGGCGACGTATATATATTTATTAATATTAATATGTTCGTAAACTGTATCAAACATTAATTTTCCGTTTCAAATTGATTAATGTTGAAATTGAAATTAGGTGTATAATAAACGATCACGTTAAAATTTCGGGCATTATATTTTTGTGAAAAGGGGGAAAAACATCATTAAATCACAGATATGGTACAAATGAAAAAAATATGCAGAATGAAATAATTAATAGACCGGGTGAATTATTTATTTTATAGATTCAAATCAAATTACTCGCAAAACAAACACTATCTGAAGTGAAGAACACGCTTCTATTGAACTGCATTGAAAATCATGTTTTTTTTTCATAACTCTCTGTGATTTGTTGAAAATATAAACAGGATGTTCATAAAATCAGATGTGGAATCATCTGCGACTGTTTTTTGTTAGACATTCACAAAAAATAACTTCATTTTAATCGTGGATTTTTCAATTCACAGAAAAAAATTTCTGTCAATATTCAGTTGAGAATGTTTCCCTTTTCTCATACTGTATTCATACTAGAATAGGGATCACCACCAACCTTTATGATAAATACATAGGCGCTCATTTTTGGCATTTACGTTCTAACAATAAAATTCCAGGCATTGAGTGACCTACACTTTGAACTTTGGTAACATATGAAACCAAGAAGTCTATGAATTCCCTAGACAATAGGAATACACCCAGATGAAAAAAAATATATTTCATAATTTTTTTGTGTATTTGGAGTACGCGTTTTTTATTCTTACAGAAATATAATAGTAGTTTATGTAACAAGTACGTGTTGCATACAATTTTTTGTATTAGCTTTCCAAAAAACAAATAAAAAATGCCACACATATTTCCTCGCTGTGCATACATTTTCAATTACCAACCAAAAAAGTAGACTGGGAGAAATTCATTTCGTTACTGGAGACGGCGTATTGCGCTCCTGAGTGGATGGATTCTCCTCTTGAGTTGGATGAGGCCTTAGCACGTTACGAACTCACCATGAAAGATGCACTAGAGAAGTCCTCCTTCAGGGAACAGGCTCCAGATTATTATGATGAATTCCCTATTAGAATTAAAAATCTCATAAGAGAACAAAATAGAGCCCGAAGGGCATTCCAAAGAAGTCTGTTTCCTGGAGACAGAGACCGGGCAAATCAACTGAACAGGGAAGTTAGAGAATCTGTTGTTGAATTTAGGAACGAACGATTCAGCCAAACTTTAGAAAATTTAGAAAATAAAATCAGCTTTGGAAACTATTCAGAAATTTGAAACATTAAAGACCGACCTCCCTCCGATCCATGGTGAGCGCGGAATGTGCTATGACTCTGAGTCCAAAGCTCAAGCTTTTGCAGACACGATGGAACGACAATTTCGGCTGAATGAAGCTCCAGACGATGATCTGGATCATGATAATTTGTTGGAAAGTCGAGTTCGTCGAACTTTAAGAGAACCTGACCGCGATGTCATTCGTCCAGCTTCGTTGGAAGAACTTAAGGGATTAAATCTCGAAAAAGCGCCTGGTTGTGATGTTATTTATAATTTCATCATCAGAAAATTACCGGTCAACCAGGTGAAATCACTTTTGAATATAATAAATAATTCAATTCGTCTTAGGAGATTCCCGCAAAGGTGGAGGCATGCCATTGTGGTGATGATTCCGATAGAAGGACAGAATCCGACTTTCCCGCAAAATAATCGGCCGATTAGTCTGCTCTGTAGTTCAGCCAAACTGGCTGAAAAAATTGTACTGCAGAGGCTTGAGGAAGAAGTTGAAGACAGAAATGTCCTACCAGATGAGCAGTTTGGATTCCGCAAACAGCATTTTACGGAACTTCAGGCCCTGGGACTAGTCGAAAATTCGATATTCGCTTTGAATAACGGTGAATGTGCTCTCCTTCTTTTATCAGACATAAGCCAGGCTTTCGATAGACTCTGGCAAGAAGGCTTATTACAAAAACTGATCGATTTCCAACTACCTCTGGGCCTAGTTTTTCTCTTTGGGAGTACATTTCAAATAAAGGTGGAACAATATCTTTAGGAAACGAGGGAGATTGAAGCCGGTGTCCCTCAGGGGGCTATACTGTCACCTATGCTATACAGCCTTCTCACCAGTGACATACCAAGGAGCGAAAATGTAAAGGTCTCCTTGTATACTGATGATACAGCTTTACTGGCCACATCAATGGACCATCGAATGGGGGATTGTTTATTTGCAGAATGCAATGAATGACCTTCAGGAGTGGTACTTGAGGTGGAAAGTAAAGGTAAATCCTGACAAAACGCAGGTGATTTCTTTGGGGAGTAAGAAGCGTGACCCGGAGGGGACTGTGATGGTCTTAGGAAGGGAGATACAATGGTCGACGCAAGTCGAGTATCTTGGGGTAACTATATATCGTTGGCTCACCTGGAGGCCACAGATTGAAATAGTCAATTCCAAAGTCAAGAAGAAAATTACCCAATTGTATCCTTTGATTATTAGAAATAGCAAGCTTTCGCTCAAAAACAGAGTTATGATTTACAAAATGGTGTTCAAACCTACCATTTTGTATGCCTCAGCAGCTTGGGGCCAATCATGCAGAACTAACATTCGCATCCTGGAACGGGGGCAAATGAAACTTCTGCGTATGATAACGAACGCTCCGTGGTACGTGCGGAACGTTCGGTTACTCGAAGATCTCAATCTGCTCCCCATCAAGGAGCATATTAAAGAACGAAACCGGAAGGTATTCGATTATGCGGAGTCGCATGAGAACCCTCTCATGAGGGAAGCCACTGATTATGCTATAGATGACCTCACCCGTTATAAGGGTCCCAAGGCGTTCACTTGAGTAATGGGCTACCTACTTCTACAGGCCAAGTTCAATGCTTGTAACTCTCTCGCATCAAAACATTCATTCCACATCTCGGTCACTTTTTTGGAGGAAAACTGCCAAGACGTCAATTTACCAAATTGACGTCTTCCAAAATTCAAACCAATCGTGAATAGGCGTGTGTTCACTTATTCCCGTTGGAAGAGTAAGAGCCTATTAGGCTACACTTGACAATTAATGTGGAAGAAGATCCACAGAATCACCAACCATAAGGTAGTGTAAGGACGATGTGCAAAAATCATAGGAAGCAATTGTTTATCAAGGACACTTGTTAATTTTTCATGAAATACTTGTTCATTTTTCATGAAATAAAAATTCCAAAATAATATTTCAAAGAAAACGTCAGCTGTCACTACAAAATTTCAAATAATCTATCTATATTATGTCTCCTGAAACATTTTTGGGATATTAATAATACGTTTTCTGAATAAACAAATTTCAGTCCGCTAAAATTTTTCCATGACGACTTTTAGTTCAAGTCCGCTGAAGTAGCATTTTGCGGTCTTTGTCAGTATCCAAAATAGGCATTTCGTGGAGCGTGTATAAAAAATATTATTGAAGTTTCCAATCAATTTTCAACGTACGTCTATTCTCAATTCTCAATGTACGTCTATTATTGTGCTTTATATTTTGTCATTTCATCCTCATTTATTCCTTGTAAACGATAATGCACTGCGTAATTAACAGTGATTTATTCAAATGGTATTGTTAATCGACTCAGATCCAGATAGTGTCCAAAATGCCGAGAGAATAATCGTATTTCATTATCTATATTTACCCTGAGCACTATACAGTGCTTCTTAAAAGTCCGCTCCCCCCTCTTATTTTTGGAACGATTATACATAAACAAATGAAATTTGAAAACTGAATATTAAAGGTAAACTTCCTTACTGGTGATGATAGATGACGAAATCGTCAAAGATGACGTCACAAGGCCATTGTGACCAATAATTTTAAATGAAACCCTACGGTAAGCGACACCTCTTTTAAAAGGTATCGAAAAAACCTATTCAATGATACTAATTTTGTTTGTGTTTATGGCAGTTTGGCAACTCGCTTTTAAAAAACGCAAAGCTGTGATGAATTAAATCAGTTAATACTGAAATTCAAAATTCAAGCTCTGCCTCTGGATAGTTGTCAAATAAGCTGACGTTTTTGTTAGTCTCCCTAATTCGACGTTTTTGTAATTGTCCAAGTTTTTGTATAGTTAATAATTTGTGTATTGTTGATCGAACGTTTAACTGTTTTAGCAGCTTTTGGTACTTTTAATATTTTTGTCATTTTAATAATTTGTTAAACTGTTGTGAGCCGAACGTTTAAGTGCTTCAAGAAGCGAAATGGTACGTCCTTTAGGTGATCAAGTAGCAGCGATCCTAATTCTTGGTGAAACTGAACAAAATATTCATGCAGCGGAAAGCATTTTTAATGAGAGGTTTCCCAATCGCCCCGTTTCGAGGACTTATTCTTCTTCGTAAGTTTGAAACAACGGGTAGTATTAATGATGCAAAACAATCTGGCAGACCACAAATTTCTGATAAGAAAAAAATGTATATACTGGCAGAAGTAATAGTTAATCCTACTTCTTCAACAACTCACGTTGCATCTACCTGTGAGGTCAGTCGAAGTACAGTACACAGGGTGTTAAAAAAAACAAATATCATCAATACAAATTAAAAATGGTTCATCAACTCTCAGACGACGACCCAGACCAAAGACTAGAATTTTGTGAAAATATGGAAACTAAAATTAACCAACAGCCAGACTATGCCAAAACAATTTGTTTTAGTGACGGAAGTACTTTCTTTCTAAATGGAAATGGAAATGTAAATACACAGAATGTGAGGTAATGGAGTGACGCAAATCCTCACCTGTTTCGTGAAACACATACCCAATTTCCCCAGAAGGTGAATGTTTCGGCAGGTATCCTGGGAAACCACATCGTTGGGCCTCTTTCTTTGAATACTAATTTAACTGGTGAGGTTTATCTGGAGCTGTTGCAAAACGCAATAGAACCGTTAATCCTTGAAATTTTGGAAGATAATCCAGATGAATTCGGCAATTTGGAAATAACATTCTAACAGGATGGTGCTCCTCCACACTATTACGGTGCAGTAAGACGGTATTTGGATGAGGAGTATCGTGGTAGATGGATTGGACGACGAGGTTCAACTGATTGGCCAGCTCGATCACCGGACCTCACACCTTTGGATTTTTTTCTGTGGGGGTACCTTAAATCGGAGGTTCACGCCATTGAACCTGACAATATTGACGTTTTGAAACAACGTATTGTTGCAGAATGTGAGGCTGTCTCCGCAGACACATTTGCAGAAGTACGAGAAGAGTTTAAAAATAGGATATTTCACTATCAGGAAGTAAATGGAGGTCACGTCGAGCAATTTCGTTAAGTAGATACTGATTCTTAAATCTATAATAAATATCATACTGAATGGAATTTAAATTTCATTGTTTACCAATGAGCCATTAAAACTTCCATAAACAAAAACAAAATTAGTATCATTGAATAGGTTTTTTCGATACCTTTTAAGAGAGGTGTCGCTTGACGTAGGGTTCCATTCAAAATTATTGGTCACAATGGCCTTGTGACGTCATCTTTGACGATTTCGTCATCTATCATCACTAGTAGGGAAGTTTACAACCTTTAATATTCAGTTTCCAAATTTCACTTGTTTATGTATAATCGTTCCAAATATAAGAGGGGGGAGGGGACTTTTGACACTGTATAGTCAATTGTTGAAAACCATATAGTCCTTGGGTAATGATTTAGTCGACAATCAGTTTCCAGTCAGTTTTGCTTCAGTCAAAATTGTGCCTACAGTCTTGACCCAGCCTCGATTCTTCAGAATACGCAATTGATTATATAGGTGCAATTCATAGATGATAGACAGTGCATATCAGTTTTAATATAAATAGTGTATTAATATATAATTGTGTATAGAGTATGTCTTCAATGAAAGAGTGACAGACACAGAGAGAAGCAAACGTCTTCATCAATGAAAATTTTCAGTTTGAGTATAATGCCATGCAATGCAACATGCAGCCAAAGTTCTAATACAACACGGTAAGTAAACTGTATGGTTACGCCAGTGACATTTAATTTGTAAAATTCCTCTATATCATTCAATCCTCACCATATAAAGAGCTTGCAATTTTTTGTTTTTCGAGCCAAAAGTATCACACTAGAATTCATAATCAGCGACCCAAAAATATAAATGGCAGAATTCATCCAGCCGTAACTTGTGCTGAATTGGTTTAGTTATATCTCTGTACTTGCCTATTGTACCGTTTGTTAATGTCATAAATAAATTTGCATTTCGTACTATTTTTGTAGATTTAACATATGCTGGGTGTTGCCGATTGCTCAACAGAATCAAACGAGAAAAATCACTCGATCATGAAATCCAATCAAGATATTTCTAATCGAGCAAGGCCTAATTACAAAACCCCTACGCCTTGATGATATCTCTGAAGCCTGCCATGTTAGAGAATTGATGTACATCGAATAATGATACGGTTAATTGATTCTTGCTCTTTAATGTGCTTCCTACCTTCCGCATGCTATATGACAGAGTTCAATCGGCTTCTTGTTAGCGAACGATCAATGTTTTTTAGCACTACTGTTGATCTGCAAAAAATACTAAATTTCCTTTTATTATTATAGGAGTCAGTGAAAGACCACTACGTTTTGTGGTTCCAAATCTGTTGATACCAAAGATATGTATTTCACCTGAAGTTTTCAAAGAATAAAATTGAAAATGTCATAGAAGTTGCAGTGTAGCGTATTGCCTGAATTCATGTTCAGACTAATACAGAGTGAGCCATTGAACAGGAAACAGCGGCTCTGTAGGTCGGCAGAACCGAATTATATAAAAACGCTCCGACATGTCAACTACATTTTCGAGGGGGACATCGTTCGCAATGAAATTCACCCGAAATACATTCCATCCCTCGGAGCTGTGACCGCCACCCCTAAATTTTTAAATGACAACGTATGGCAAGTGATACCTCATTTGAAAGGTATTTTCCTTTTTAATATCAAACAACAAAAATAAATTAATTCTATCGATTCATTTTCGAGATAAAGGAAATCACTTTTTATTCACTCATCAATAAAAATAACATCTTATAATGCAACTGTTTAAAGATAATTATCATTGTCAAGGAATTAAATGATCTACTTGTTTACCAACAAATAACATGCAATCCCGTTTCAAATTTTTATTTCATCCTTATTTACTTGATCGAAAAAAAATTTAGGTTCTTAAGAATCGATAGAAAGACGTTTTCTCAAATTCGACTCAAATGCGAGTACAACAAAAGCATGTATGAGATAATTTTTTTCGCCAAATCGCAATTGTTGACGTCTATCAGTGTCAAACTGATCTTTGATTGAACGACATTAGAGTGAATTAATTGACTGAAGCTGCTGAATATATTTCCGCAATAATGGTGTATATGATCACGGAAAGAGTTGAAAAAATAACTTTTTTTTTTAAGAATGATGAGTGCGGTAACCGTACAGCTAATTTGTTCAATGAAACGCATCCAGATAAACTTGTTGCTAGAAAATCCGTTCTAGAATTAGTGCAAAAATTTCGTCAAACTGGATCAGTAGCCAACAAGAAACGAGACCCAGCACGTGAATTTCCGTTGAGAAATGAAGCTGTTGAAGTTGCACTTTTAGGACAAGTTCATGCAGACCCAACATTGAGCACAAGGAAATTGGCTAGTGTTACCAATATCAGTAGAACCAGTATCCGCCGAATCCTGAAACATAATAAATTCCACCCCTACAAAATACATTTGGTACACCAATTGAATAAAGATGATTTTGATAGGCGACAGGAATTTTGTGAAATTATGACTACGAGAATAGATGCTGATGAGAATTTCCTTTTCAACATCTGCTTTTCTGATGAGTCTACATTCTTTTTGAATTCGAGTGTGATTCGTCATGATTGTTGTTATTGGTCGGATGCCAATCCACATGTTTTTACGAAGTCCATACTCAAACTCACCAAAAACTCAATGTCTGGGGCGGTATTTTTGGGGACCGTTTGATTGGACCAGTATTTTTCGACGGTAACCTGACAGGAGAAACTCATTTGGAATCATTGAATAAATTTGTTTATCCACAATTAGTAGACATTATTGAAAATGACGATCGTTACCATGAAGACCACCCGATATTTCAACAAGACGGGGCACCTCCACATTATGCACAGCATGTTAGGGCGTTTTCGGATAGAATGTTTCCTGGAAGTTGGATTGGAAGAAGAGGCTCTATAGAGTGGCCAGCCAGATCTCCAGATTTAACCCCACTCGACTTTTTCCTATGGGGTCACTTGAAAAACAAAATCTTTGCCACCGAACCAGAATTTCTGGAAGATATACGAAGGAGAATTATTGAAGAATGCCGTTGAATAACGCCGGAAATGCTACGAAATGTGAGGTCTCGTTTTGAACAGAACTTGTACTATTGTATGGAAATGGGTGGTAGACAGTTTGAACAATTAGTTCATTGACAATAATAATTATTGCGACAGTTGCTTTATCAGATATTGTTTTTATTGATTGAGTAAATAAAAAGTGATTTCCCAACTTCAAGTTCCTATATCTCGAAAACGAATCGATAGAATTAATTTATTTTTGTTGTTTGATATTAAGAAGGAAAATACTTTTCAAATGAGGTATCACTTGCCATATGTTGCTATTTAAAAATTTAGGGGTGTGGTCACGGCTCCGAGGGATGGAATGTAATTCGGGTGAATTTCATCGCGAACGATGTCCCCCTCGAAAATGTAGTTGACGTGTCCGAGCGTTTTTATATAATTCGGTTCTGCCTACCTGCAGAGCCGCTGTTCAGTTTTCAATGGCCCACTCTGTATAGATAAGATTTCATAGTGATTATGAGCTTACTCTGTAAATTTAATTTTGTGATAATGGTACACAATACCAGCACCATAGATGCCCGATGTCCTCTTGTTTTACTGTTGGACATTGCCGATGCATTCGATCGTGTCTGGTATGATGGTTTGCTGAATAAAATGAACAATTTTCCCCTGCCTCTGGGTCTGATTAAATGGATACGATCATTTTTGTTCCGGAGGATATTTCAGATTCGTGTAAAAAGGAAATTGAAACCGGGGCGCAATCTTGTCTCCTATGCTATGCAATTTGTATACTAGTGACATACCACGAAGCGGGAATGTAAAAATATCACCGTATGCCGAGGATACAGCCTTGTTGTCTACTTCAGTAAACCCTCAAATGGGCACTATTCATTTGCAAAATGAAATTGAAGAGCTCCAGAGGTGGTAGTTGAAATGGAAGATAATGGTGATGAATTAGAATAAAACGCAGGCGATTTGTCTGGGACATGAACGCAGTGACCCTCTCAGTGGAGTGATAGTTGCAGGACGGGAGGTCGAATGTTCACCGCAAGTCAAGTACTTAGGTCTGTCCATTAACCGTCGACTCAATTGGAAGCCTCATTTCCAAACCATGAATTCCAGAATTCCATTCAGGACAACAAGATTGTACCTTCTTGTGAATACGCGAAGCAAATTATCTTTTGCTATTTTACCACGTTTATATTAGCTCGCTTCCGTGTCTGTCTGGTACAAATTTTGCAATTGATTTTAAACTAACTTCCCGATGAGCTAGAGACTTGAAACTTCGGAAATAGCTCGGAACTGGATGAAAATATAATATTAACTTCCTTTTTTTACGAAACACAAAAAGTGAGGTTAGGATCACGCAATTTCTCCATACCGGAGACGAGCGGACGTAGTTTTTTGATCTGGAGTGTGCTCCGCCATAGTGAATCCTATTGCGATTCTCGACCTTACAGCATCGCGCAAGAGTGAGAGTAAGGTTAAAAAATCAAAAAATCACATTTTTATCATCTTAAAACAATGAGAAAACACAAAAACCACGGCTAATTGAGCAAAACAATACAATGATGGAGGAATTCAACGGAAGAAGTGCCAAGTGTTACATAAAAGTGAAATAAGGGAAAACCAAATGCCACCAAGGAATACCTGATGGTAAAACACCAAAAAAGACGTTTTAAAGTGTGAGAAGACAAGTTAAATAGATAAAAACAGTTAACTAAGTGAGTGTATAACGGAAAATTCCTAGTTGTACAGTTGCAGAAGCTGAAAAACTGCATTTCCAAACATGCTAACACTGAAAAACAGTTCAATATAATGAATACTACCATTACTCAACCTAATACAGACACTAGAGAGCCCTGCAATGGATCCGAGGATGAGAAATCCGCTCTGGTCGTGGTTAACGCAAGAAAATACGAAAAAACTGAAAAAAGTGGAAAATATGGTGAAAAGAAACTGGTGAGTCCAACCATTCAAAATGTGGGAAATGGAAAGGGGAATGAGGAAACACCATCAGAAAACCCTTATTCGGAGAAAAATTTCAGTTCTCCACCCTTCCCAAAATACTTTTTTCAAGTTGGCAACTTGTGCGAGACTCCCCTATTGTAATCACTGATTTGCGGTTAATTGTATAATTGGCGTGAACTCATAATTTAAAATTTAAAATACCCAGATCTGTCAAACAAGGAAAATCTTTCCAAAACGAGTATAGACCCAATGAAACGCAGCACATGCACAGAACTCTGAGATTTGAGCTTAATTCATCAATATCAGTATTCTCAAAATTTTCTGTAAATTTTTCCGGTGCCATGGTATTATTTTGAAGTAACTGCATTTGACATGTGCCATTTTGTATGATAAATCCCAATTATTTTATTTCCTCAACAACTTCACCATTAAAATTAATATTTTATCAATCTGATTATATTTATATTGGGCTATGATCATGATCTTCCGTTTTGTTCACATCGAATTTGAGCTTATTCATGTCAAGAAAGTCTGATATATTCCTTAGCGTTATTAAGCGATCAGCGAAATAAAACAAGCCGCCCCGTTCGTTGTTCAGCACAATAATATAAGTATTTTATTGAGATTCATGATGTACAACATTGTATCGATATTACAGATATATGTAAAAGTAAGAAGCAATAATAAAAACTGAACAACAGATGGCGCTACAGCCACTAAAACATAATTTGAGCTCTATAAATTAACACTCCCACTAGTTTCTAAAATACTAGACAAGTATCATTAATCTAATTTTATCATTCCAATTTACAAAGCGTTTCAGAATTTAAGCCTTTTGTCAACATATCAGCGGGTATATCAGCTGTCTCTAAATACTTAAAATAATTAATTTTTGGGCCACAGCCCAATTAAATGATACCGCACATCTATGTGCTTCGATCGTTTGTGCAGGGTAGGGTGGCAGCCAGCTTCTGTGCACTCTGTCATTGAAAATAACTATGGAGCAACAATTCACAGTTAATTTACTGAGTGAAGCTTTCAAATATATGGCTTCCTTCGAGGCATCAGATATAGCCATATATTACGCTTTGGTGCTACTGAATGAGACAGTTTTTTGTTTTTTACTTTCCCACGAAACACTAGAACCAGAAAGTGTGAAACAAAATCCTGTATATGTCTTTTCATCCAGAGAATTACTCCCCCAATCTGCATCAGCAAAACCTATCAGCTCTGAGTCATTTTTACTGAATTTCAGACCTTAAGACTCTGTGCCTTGCAAACATTCAAATGAACGTTTTGCTTATTTTCCATCTGTTTCATTGAAACAATTACGGTAAGATGGGGTTACTTTGAACCGCGTGGCTATTTTGAACAAAAGTAAATTTTGTTATATTGACTCATAGTGAAATAACCAATAAGTTTAGCGACATCTAGTTTTCATCACTCAATTTGTCACACATTTAAGAATGGTATGGCAACAATGTATTAAAAATAACTTTTGTGACGTAGGCAAACCTGACGCGCAACTTCCAACCTACAAAATTACCGTTTGAAGAGGTGTGCAAACTTTTGTTGATGTAGTCTTAAGTATTTGCACCACCTGTTTACAATATCTATTTACTATAACAATACGGAAACCAACAAAGCTATGCCGAAGAAATTTATAATATTTCAACACAATTTTTGTTTATAATTTTTTTATCAGAACCATCTGCTTAAACGTTATATTCAGGGGTAAGTTTGAACGCGTTCAATGAAACCCCCGGTTACAGTTGCATAATTTGTTTTTCGCGAAAACAAGTAGTTTCTAGCTTTTAGGTGTTCAAAGAAACACTATCTGCGAGGTTACACTGACATTACATGATTTCATTATGGGCGTTCAAAGTAACCCCAATCGTGGCGTTACTTTGAACAGCCATAAATAAATAAAAATAAATTAATGATCATTTAAAAATTTAATTTTTTGTCAGTAGAAGGCTCTAACTGACGCCCGTAATATATATTTCTCTGGCTGAGAATAAAATATCTAATATAACAGATAAAGACATACAAAAAGCCAAAAAGAAAGAAGAATATATGAAAAATGGAGGTTTTATAATTAGAACCCCTATATAGCTATAAAAAGATTGACATGTCATATATGCTACTTAATATAATTATTTTTAAGATATTACCATTTGAAAACTGACCTTTCTGTATCTTTGACAGTGTATAATAATGTGTGACGCGACCTATTTTCGGTTAGGTAAAGGCTCGTAGATAGAGTTTTCTCA
Source organism: Gonioctena quinquepunctata (assembly GCA_018342105.1). Taxonomy (NCBI): domain Eukaryota; kingdom Metazoa; phylum Arthropoda; class Insecta; order Coleoptera; family Chrysomelidae; genus Gonioctena; species Gonioctena quinquepunctata. The sequence goes on along the minus strand of JAFIRS010000371.1, from coordinate 644,983 downwards.
AGAACGTATGTGCTAAGTACACCCTGTAAAATGGAAAGCGCAACCTGTTTTCCTCTATCTTAAACCGTTTGGGTTTTATAGCATGTCATAATTGTAAAAATGTCAATTTTTAAAACGCCGCCATTTTGTTTTGGATGTCTATACCGGGTGTCCACGGAAAGTGGCTCGCCCCTATAACTTTTTTGTTTTCGGATATAATGGAATTAAATTTGGAGGATCTGTTTATTGCATAAAACTGCATTTTTTGACAAGTAACTCAACTTCATGCAAATTCCGGATTCACCGGAAGTGACATAAACTTTCGATTTTTACATGGGACACCTGGTATATTTTCAGTTGGTTTGTCTCCATATGATATTTAGAATACAACCATGTATCACTTGTTACTGTTTGTATGTAATCGTTTTTTTATTTTTTTTCGAAATAAATTTTTATTTTAGAGGGCTATGGATACGTTCAAATAACTAATTTCAGTCCTAAAATGTTTGTAAAAATACAACTTTACTGTTTTCGATCAAAATGTTTCAGTTATGTGACGTTTGATTTCAAAATCTTTATTATAATTTTTTTTCAAATAGCAACATGGTGGCTCGTCGGGTTAAAAAAAGAGCATTTTATTACGATTAATTTGATACCGCACTCTATTAGGTTGTAAGAAAACTTTCGATAAAAAACTCAAAATATAACGTTAGAACTTTCGTTAAATGAAGAATCTTATTGAGATTAAAATAAGATTTAAAATCATCGAGTAGCCTGTGACCAACACAACTGAAACAAAATCTTTAAATTGTTGCGGTAAAAATTGACGTGTCGACATATTATTCTGTGGATCTTTTCTACAAAGTCAATTAGGTAGTTATTGTGTACCTCATTGTTTGAAAATTATGGAAAATAACAATATTTATACAAGAACTGAAAAAGTTTATATGTTATTACTTTTTGGAGAGTGTAGACAAAATTCAACCGATGCTGCACGTCTGTACGCACAGAGATATCCTGATCGGCGTCACCCGACCCGGCACTATTTTCCAAAACTGGAAATGAGCCTGATAATGATGGGAACGATTCGTTTGTTGTGAGTGAAGACTTTTGCGAATTTATTCCAACTCTTAGGTGATCACTGTATAAAAAACTGTTTCTCATATTATTTTCAGAATTTATATACCTACTTACATATGATAATAAGTACAAATAAGTATATATATATATATATATATATATATATATATTGAGATGTTCATATAACTCCCATGGTCGAGTACTTCAGTATCAATTCGACACAGAACGGAATTCCCCACAGTGTCTCGTCTCGCTGAAACAAATTACCATATGCGATCAACTGAAAATGAATTTATGAATGTAAATCAATTGCGTCGTCAACCGTTATTGAATTAGGACTTATGAATAATTGTGAATATTTAATCAAGAGTACATGTGGCCACAATTAACCTTATTACATAACGAATGATGTTACATGATTTCCGTAATTTACATATTACTCGGATGAAAAAATATTCATCAAGTTCATCTGGATTTTATATTTAATTTATGATTTAGATATCTGTTCATTCGAAATAATTTGTATAAGGACGAAAGGATAGGAAGGAAAAGCCCTGCAATTTTTAAATGTTACAGTTTTATAACTTTCAAATTGTTCTCCTTGAACGTTTACCGGGAATATACAGGGTGATTCAAAAGTACTTTTGACAAACTTCAGGAGGTGATTCCTTACAATATTCTAATATGAATTGTCCAACTAAATATATGTCCGGAAACGCTTGGTTTCCAAGATACAGGGTGTTAAAGTTTTATTTTTATTTTCGTTTTTTTTAAATAACTTTCGAAATACTGACCTTAATTAAACGAACATTGGTATTGGAAGGTTTTTTGAGGTGTCGAATTTGAACCTGATGTTATTATTGCTCTCACTCGCAGGGGGCGCCACCTACACGTCTTTCTCTTTTTGAAGATTCATAACTTCTTTGAGCGTACTTCTAGCACATTTTTTAGTGAAAAAATCAATTCCATTATCATATCTACGTGAAAGAGCTACCCTTGTTACAAGTCGCTATAAGCAACCGTTTTCTAGATATTTGGACTTGAAAATTTCAAGTCGATTGTTTGATAATCGATGTGTGTTGAAGTTATTACCATTATTTTGCATTTTTTCACAAGAATGCTTAGGAAATGAATTTGACGTTTACGTAAGTAGTTTTGGTAATTACATATTATGTGACAGTTAAACGTTTTGTTGTATTGTTGAAGTTTCTGTAAGTTTCAAAACAATAATTTTGAAAAAATGGATTATTTAAACAATAATGCTCATTTAGCCGATATGCATTTCGTTTATGGCCTTGCGGATGGGAATGCGCGCGAAGCAAGACGTATTTACCAGGAGCGATTTCCTAATCGAGTACTGCCTTCATCTCCAACATTTACCAGTCTCCACCGTCATTTGGCTGAAACAGGTAGCTTTAAGAGGGCAGCTGATATTATTGGAAGACCACGAGCAGTCCAAACCCCAGAATTGAAAGAAGTTGTTTCGAACGCTCTCGAGGAGAATCCAGAAACAAATACAAGAATAATTACTGAAGCTCTCAATTCTACTCAGTCCACAGTTTGGGGAATTATCCACGATCAACAATTTTATCCATACCATATTCAAAGCGTACAAGCTCTTTCGCCACGAGACTTTCTCCAACGCATTACTATGTGTCAGTGGTTTTTGAGAAAATTGGCTGGAAATCCACAATTTTTAAGATATGTATTCTTCACGGACGAGGCAAACTTCTCCCGAAATGCTAACACAAACTTTCATAACAACCATGGAAAATCCGCACGCAGTTAGTAAAAGACATTATCAGTATCAATTTTCTGTAAATGTATGGGCGGGAATAATTGATAATTACTTGATAGGTCCTTTCTTTCTTCCGTTCCGACTGAATGGCGCAACTTACAGATACTTTTTAGAAAATGAATTGCCGGGATTACTTCAGAATGTACCATTAGAAATTCGTATCCGCATGTGGTTTATGCATGGTGGGCTCCGGCCCATTTCAGCGTTGTAGCCAGAGAATTCCTCAACACTGTTTATCCAAATCGATGGATCTGTAGGGGTGTGGCACCAAGGTCCCCAGATCTAAACCCGCTAGATTTTTAATTTTGGGGACATTTGAAGTCACTAGTTGATAAAACTCCAGTACCTTTGTAAGTAAGTAAATCTCATCAGAAGCTTTATTTATAAATTCATTAATTTCCTATTGAAATTTTGGCCTTTTTCGGTTTGTATCCGTCACCTTTCCTCTTTAAAAACTCCTTAAGTTAACTATTTTTGGAGATATCTACATTATGGTGAATGGATGAAGTGGTATGCAACATAGAATATTAAGTCCATAATGTTGAGCATTAATAACAATATAATAATAATACTTCATTCATCCTTAGGATCATAGTAATGATGACCAGACAAGTCAATGGGAACAGAAGACATAAGTCAGTAAGACATTCACATCTCATCAAACTTATTAAAAATTATTTAGGACGTTTCACATCACATCAAACATATTAAATTTTTTTAGACTGTTATTCATCCTTAGGAACACAAAAATGATATCAGGCAAGTCAACAGGTACATAGACATACATCAGTGAGACATTCACAGTAGCGAACGAGGAAGATCTAAGAAACCGAATAGTAGACGCCTGTGAAACAATAACAAACACACCAATAATTCTTGAGATTCAATGACTAGGAGACTGAATGCCTATATTTCCGCTAAAGGTGGACACTTTGAACAGTTTATTTGAATACAATTTAGTTTCCTTTATTTTATTTCATTCTACATATTCAAAATTTCTTGAAATAAAATGTTGATATTTCTTGCAAATTTTATTAGAACAAATACAGATTTTGCACCCTTGATACAAAAATAACTATTTTAAACAAGTAAAAATAAATAGGATAGGTGGCGCCCCCTGCAAAAACCAGAACTACTTACTTAAACGTCAAATTCATTTCCTAAGCATTCTTGTGAAAAATGCAAAATAATGGTAATAACTTCAACACGCATCGATTATCAAATAATCGACTTGAAATTTTCAAGTCCAAATATCTAGAAAACGGTTGCTTATAGCGATTTTTAATAGATTTTTCTACTGAAGAATGTGCTAGAAGTACGCTCCAAAAAGTTATGAATCTTCAGAAAAGAAAAAGACGTGTAGGTGGCGCCCTCTACGAGTAAGAGCAATAATAACATCAGGTTCGAATTCGACACCTCAAAAAATCTCTCAATACCAATTTTCGTTTAATTAAATACTGACCGTATTTCGAAAATTAAAAAAGATTAAAATATAAATATAACTTTAACACCCTGTATCGTGGAAACAAAGCGTTTACGGACATATATTCATTTGGACAATTCATATTAGAATATTGTGAGGAATCACCTCCTGAAGTTTGTCAAACTACTTTTGAATCACCCTGTATTTAATTTGGTGTGATTAAACATCCAACTTTGTCGTTAATGGAAATTGGATGAAGTAACATGAATAATCAATATGACTACAAAAAATGGTATAAAGTACCTAATTGTTTATTTTTTTCAATTTTTAGTGTAGTCACATCTGAATAACCTGGGAGTTTGGCATCGATATAGAGTTTGATTATTTCGAGGATACATTAGTGAATCTGGAACTTTCCCCTTTGACGTTTTATTCAAATACGAGTAAAGCGGTTTACAGAAACACCAGAAAAAATATTTTTCTGTCCTGTCGTGTGAAGAAAGGAAGATAAAAATCTCAGAAATTTGCTTGTCTCTCTATACCCCTCTCAATTCGTCTCTCAAATTTGCTTGTCTCTCCTCCCCTCTCACGTTTTTTCTTCATCGGTTCAAAACGAGAAAATTTGAAAAAATAATCGTGAAATGACGAAAATATTGGTGTGACATCATAGGCAAAACTAGCATTCGAAAGGGTAAGGAGCTAATATTTCTCGTCCCAATCATCCATCGAGAACATGAAAGATTTATATTCGTTCAACAAGAAAAAAATACTGGAAAAAATCTATGAACTATATTTTCAACTGATCCATGCAATGTATTACTGTTCACAGGAACCGATATGTTTGAGACAGTGTTACATTTTGGTTTCTGGAAAGTAAGTAGCACACTCAAAATGACTTACTTCAATGGATAACTATCAAATGTACCCCAAGACCGTGACTAGTTATCTGACAATAATTCTCTTTTCTCTTATTCAATTGAAACTGCTATCCTACTTTTCTTTCTGAAGTCTATAAACCTCAATTCCAAAACTGGCGGCCACACGTCAGTTTTATATTCAACGAAGGTTGATTACACTAGAATGTTCACAGCGGCCACTTCACGAATCAATCGAGAATATTCACGAAAGTATTACGTCACATCTTCCGAAAACACCTTCCAGATCACAAAATCTCCGAAAATATCTTGATCATAACAATATTCTCCCACTTTGATGAAGTTCTTGACATACTTGGATATTCACTCTTAGAGAAAGTGTCTACGAAAATATATCTGATGAGACTTCCTCTGCAATATTTCATCTGTGCTTCTAATGAATAAATGAAAGTAATACTTTTCATACCTGAGAAGATTGAATGGCATTGTTGGGTTTTTATGTACTTTTGGAAATCTAACACTTCATTGTGTAGTGTGAACACAATTATTTTATAGTCTATCAATTATGGGTTGAGAAATAAAACAACTATTTTTCTCAAGCCTATTTATTACTAACTAACGTTCCAACATTGAAAAACGATGGGAGAGTTCAAATTGAAGGTAACCCAAAAAACTATATGATATAGTATATGAATAGAATCCATAAACTAGGTGGATATATCACAGATTTCCAAAGAAATTTTATACAATTCCCTTTTATTCAATGATTATACAACTACGAGACACACATTAACATGTTATATAATTCTATCATTTTTCTTTTTTGTTTCAGTTTGCAAATACGTCTGCCACAAAGTTTGTGAGAGCAAGGTGAGTGTTTTCCATTCCATTTCATCATCCCGAACAGCTCTTTGCTCACTAGACCGGACCGTGACCTGACCGTGCTCTGACCGTAACCTCGCGAACACAAACTCGTGTATTCAAGTCCATGAACGGCCCGGTAAGGTGCATGTCAGTTGCGGAATGGCGTAGTGAGCGTTGTTCCATTTTGACTAACCCAAACAATAATTTTTTGCATGAGTTGGAACGATTACGGTCAGGTCTAGTGAGCAGAGACCATTGCTTGTTTTTTTCTAATACATAATTAGGTCTGAACAAAGAAATATTATTTGTCTTGATCTGAGCTGAGCATTAGATATCGTAAAAGTTGAGTGATCTACTTTGAAGTGATGTGGTTTAAAGGCCTATAACAGGAAATATTCTGACATATCAAACAAAAAAACAAAATTTTCCTCTTTTAATTGTGCAGTAATGAAGTAATAAAAAAAACAATTGCCAAATTGTCATTACATGTTCTGTAATGAAAACAGACATAGTAGTTTCTGATGGAATCACATAAGAATACATATATGCACTTATATGTTACACAAAATTACAATAACAATACCTTAGTAGTAATAGTAATAAAAAACTACATTAGAATATTGATATTTGAATACTGACAGGTTAGGCCACTGTTTGGGTGGCATTTCTTCCCGTAAACTTTGTTTGTTTTCCATACACTTTTTATATTTCCAAACATCATCTGTACAGGGTGTCTTAAACTATTGAATTTGTTCCACTGTACTCATATTCATAAACTAATCATAACATATTATATTTTGATCCTTACAAGGTATGTTTTAGTGGTGGATGGTAACATGGGAATAATACCTATTTTACGATTGTATTGATTTTGTCAATACCAAAAAATCTCATTGTTGCTGCCAAGCAAAACATTAACCCCAAAACACTCATTTCATAAAAAGGATGTTCCATTAAAAAAAATGAAACTTATCTATAAGAATACATTTCTAGACAGTGGTAGTTTTGTGTTCCCACCAGAATTTTTCTGTACATTTGTATTTTATATAAATCCTGTATATGTTTTCGTTAACTGTTCAAGTATTTTGGAGTAGTATAAACCGTCCCAATCACCATACTGAAAATTAGATTCCTAATGGCTTTCAGCATTGAAACTCCAACAGTGTACAATTATGACCCCTTTCTAAGATCTTTGGATTCTCTCAGAAATATCGCTCTTTTGGTACAAAAAATGTATCGAAGCCAAAATATGTTGTATGAAAATGAATTCTTCCCACTCAAAAAGGAAGTAGAGCAGAAGCCATACTATACCAGATAAAACATTTCAAAATGAAAATCTATCGTATATTTAGTTTTTATCCAAAGATATCAAACAAAATATAGCACCAGGAAAGCGATATATCTATGAAAATGCAGGGGTCTGAAAAAGGTGGAGACTTGTGCCCCAAAATGTCACCTGCATCGAAATGCTGAAAAATGTAAAGGTATATTCAGAGATATATACTGATCCTGGAAAAAATCTCAGAAACCCCTAGACTTATGAATCTGAAATTCAGCATGGTACTGAAGTATACAAACTCGCATTTAATAATTATTATTATTTGATCCATTCTGACATCGGGAAGATGTATAAGACAAGTCGAGTTGTATGGGACATACAAAAAACATTACTTACAACTATATTTTCACAAATGAAAATTGTAAAATTAAAGTTTCAGATTCAGCTTACTCCATTTTGTTTTCTGATATGAGTCCTTCAACATTGTAATAGCTTTTGGAAGATAATAATGCCTTAATTCGGCTCATGAACATATTTTTGTTCAGCTTTTTTATTATTGTTGGTAAGAAGTTGTAGAATATGATACCCTGATTCTGTATTCAGTTTGGTTTGAGGTCTATTGTGGTTCCTTCTGCTGCCCAGTCATTTAGTCTCAACGACTAGACCAGTTCCTCCAGTCCTATGGCTTTTAAAAAGTCCAGGATATCGGATGGCTACAGGTTAGGTAGATCTACCTCTTCTATTTGATATTCTCCTCATGCAGGGTCGTGCATTCTGAGATAATTTGGATAGAGGTTTCGTCATCATCTGCATTCTCCTTCCTCTACTAATCCGAGTTTCTTAAGGTGCCCTCTCAACCGGCAGTACCCTGTTAGAATTCCCGTTAGCATTCTGAGCTTGTTTTCACTCTTATTGGTCAGTTATTTGATCTCTTCTGATTGTAGTTTCCCAGTAGTGTCTTGGCCTGCACCATTCCTTCTGATTCTATCCAGTATTGGGATCTTTTATTGGGTACTTCTTTTTCAAGTTCATCAAGTACTGTGCTGGAACTTATTCTGCAGAAGGGTTCAGGTCCCAGAAATGGGGTTGCAGCCCCTTTATGATACCCTGATAGGGGATAGTTCAACTTTGGTAGTCTCATGCCTTGGAATATATAGAAGATTGTAATTCCTAGTAGACCAGTTATGATAATGTGCATTTGTTCACAATTTGTTGTGATTTTCTTCAACAACCAATAGACTCTCGAAGATGTATAAGCGTGGTAAATAAGTGAATCACTGCGAATGATTATTTCTTGTGTTATGAAAATTATTTCACGGTTTATGTAATTTCCTCAGAGTACGATATTCGACGTATGACTGTAGACAAGACTATAGTATAATGTCAACCAAGATTCAGTTAGCATTGTGGAATTTTATTCGTGATACTGTGAATCTAGATCTGTTTAATTTTTTACTGAGTGTATCAATATGTTCGATAAATCGCAGGTGTTGATCTACATATATACCTACCCCAAAATTTTGAACATTTAGTGGACACGATATTCATTCCATTCTGATTGAATTGTTTGTTTTCAGTTTTGAAAAGTGGAATATACACATTCCATTTGGGAAATGTTTGAAATCAGGTCATTTGCTCGCACCAACAATTGAAACATTCAATTATTGGTTTAGTAAATGAAATAAGATCTTCCCGGGTGGAAGCTGTGACCACTTATGAAGTATCGTCTACAAATAGGACTACCGGTTCTGCATCAATATGTTGAGGCATATCGTTGACGAACAATACAGATATCAATGTCCCAAGAGTTGAACCTTGCGGAACACCTATGTTTACACTATGTTTGCTAGAAAAATTGTTCTCTACTTTAACACACATTTTTTATGGCAAAAATAATTACATATATAAACCAGAAATAATCCTCTAAATCCCAAGTTATATAACTTGCATTCAGTGGAGTTCAGTTGTTATAGTGGAAAGCTCTCCACAGGTCAGAAGAGAGTAATGTTTTTCTCTATATAAATTTGTATACTTTCAAGTGGGCTACATGCTGCCGATTCAGTTGATATTCCTGTTTGGAAAGCGTGTTGACATTGGGGAAATATTTCAAATTTAGGTAAAAAATCGTATATTCTATTGGACAATATAACTGGACTATAATTAGGTAAGTCAGAATCATTATTTTCATGAACAGGAATGATCGTTGCTAACTTAAAAAATGAGGGAAATTCACCAGGAGATATTAAAAAATTGATCAGATATGCCAGGTATACAGCTATGGATGCTGTTACTGACTAAAGTTATTCCTCTTTACTAAAACAATGGTCATTTTTGGTGACGTTATCATTTGGGAAATATAAGTATGAGGCTTCATAAAGTATTTTTTTCAGAATGTATTGAATATGCGTTAAGAACATTTTCGCCATTCTATCTCTGATACTACATATGCTGAAATTGTGAGAAAAACAAGATTTCTGTAATTTTATTGAAAATGTTCAGGTAAAATAGAGCGATAATTTTAGTTCTAGAAATATCGCAATACCAACACACTTTAGCGGAATATACTCATTTAGTTCAAGTCTTCTTTAGATGCTATAGCTGTGTAAATATTCTCTAAATATGAGTAAATTATTCAGTACCACAGCGACATAGCAGCAAAATAGTAAAAATGTATGAAACCCTTCATCCGTGAGTTCCTCTCGAACTATTCTGCTTGTTTCGCTGAAGATTTGTATTTACTTTAGTTGAGGAGCAGTTCCTGACGGAACAGGAATGCACTCAATCACTTATGCTCAACTATGTTTTGAAAAAATACCCCACCTTGCGAAGATAAATCTACATTGCAAATACATAATTTTCCAGTCAGTTATACTAATCAAAACTGCATTATAATGATGATATTTACATACCTACGGGTAGGTTCGCTATTTGTGTGGTATGTTCTCGGATTGATTGGTTTCCGAGAAATGTCTTTTCACTGATACGCTTTCCCATGTTTTCAAATAACCTCTGTACTTTTTAAAATAATCTATTCAAAACTATTTTTTTCGTCCAATTAAGTGCGAATCTTTGTACCCTCAATTTGAAACAATTTTCCATGGATCTCTTTGTTCTAGATCAAATTCAAGGTGGATGGATTTCAGAATAATTTTTCAGGAAAACATAAGATGTTAGTTAACATAAGTCATGACCTGTAAAGAGAAAGTATTTTATAACAAATTCTTTCATTGAAAATTTGAATAAAAATTGGATGGAAATATAATTTTTGGAAATATCGATCATAAATATAAAAAAAAAATATAGAAATATTTTTTGTTGAATCAATGACCAAAAAAATTGGATCAAAGAGAATCACTATTCAGAATTGTTCTGACATCTTAAGATGAGAAACGAGTTCTATTATATAGCACTAAAAAATGGAAAATATTTCTAACATGTTCTTGTGTTATTTTTTTGAGAAATTAATATATATATATATATATATATATATATATATATATATTTACATAAATATAATGTGTGTGTGGGAAGTATTTGCTGACTAGTTAGGTTCAAAACTAGGTATTGGGGTAACCAGCAATGAAAAATTAAACTCTTTAAGGTTTATCCAAGCTTTCGGAAATGTTTATTTCCATCATCAGGGAGACTACAATAGATGAAAAAACCAATAGTAATTCATATTCAAGTGCGAAACATTATGCTACTTACAACTTTGTTGAGGTTGGTTTCAATTATGTTATATATATCCATCTAACATAGTGATGGAAAAAAAAACGTAGTTCAAGGAATAAAAAACGGTTGTAGTAGCTTTGAACTTCGTTTATTCGTTGTTGGCTTGTCAGGTTTCATACATTAAATAATAAACTCAATAATTTCCACAAAACAAATATATCCTATTTTTGGGCCCTTCACATATAGGAATACCTGGAAATGAAACAGCAGACACCAGTTCTCGAGAAGCAATCAATAATGCAAACAAGGTAGCATCATTTTAAATCATATATGAAAAACAAGTTATTGAAAATTTGGAATACTCATTGGCAAACCTCACAATCAAAACTCCGATAAACAAAATTGAACCTTTGACCATGGAAAAACACATTGATGAACAGAAGAGAACAGGTGATGATGACTCGACAACGCTTAGGACACACAAGAGTCACCCATGAATTCCTGTTCTGGACAAAATGAACCAGTACATTTGTGAAGTTCGCTTAACTTGAAATATATTACAGTGCAATTTCCCATGTTCCAGATCCAAAGAGATACGTTTCATATATCCCATAACTTCAAGGAAATGTTAGACTATATTAATACTAACTTTTGAATAATTTGTAACCATAAACTCCACTGCTAATCATTCAAAGCGTTGAAGCGGTTATTTGGTATGAAAAAAAAATATATCTTATTGAGTACCCGTTTAAAATACATAAATGAGACATACTTTACCAGTTTTTACAGCGTTTCACAAAATTCATGGAATATTTTTATTTTACCCCGTAAATTAAATCTTTCGGAAATCACATTCGTTTGAAACCAGTAAAAATTAACATTATCACAGAAGAGTTTATATCGCAACTACAATTACGACTAGGAGTAACTTCATCCATATTTATATTCCTGTGCTGTAAGTTCAAACTTTATGTTATAATTTGCATTGCTCTCACAAATATCAAGATATATATTAAGATAATAATACACAAGGAACGTCAGTATTCTTCTCCTACCTATTTTTTATCTCTTATAGTAAACTTAAGTCATACATAAGTAGAAAGTACCGCTATTAAGACAAATTTACTCATTTATACCTTTGCCCTATTGGGCAAAATGTCTTGATATCCCAATTTTCCACTAAATTTCAATTCAATTCCACTATATTTTCCCAATATTGGTAAATCTGACGTAAGTATAACGTTAAATTCACCTTTGCCAAATTGGGATATGACTTATTCGGAGGTCGAAATGACGTAAATGTTACAGTATGCCCTGTTTGTGAAATTTTCTCTATATTTGTGCAACTAACACACCGATTTTCAGATGAACATTTCATAAAGTATAATATTTCATATAGTAATTTTTTTTTTAAATACGTTTCTCACATTTTTACTTTGAATATAAGTCTCAGTGTTCGGTTTTTCAGGACGAATAAACTTTGCAAGATAATTTGGCTGCCCGACAGTCAGAATGGTGTTCCATACCGCAGATGAGAATCAATTTAAGCCGCTATTGAAACTGACAGCTCGAGTTGGGGGTTATTACATTGATAGCAAAACAGATTGAGCATAATTTATTCTTTAGTGACGATATTATGTGAATCTGTCTTCCGATTTTCCTCTTTCAATGTATTTTTTATTTGCTGCTGACTCGTTTTCTTCTATAATTTTCCAATCTACCTAATGAAAATGAATATCAATTCTCTGTAAGCGCAAAACGTGAGAACGGCTTGGCTGATTTAGGTATTTTTTTTTAAATGTTCGTAATAGTAAGTTAGATAGTTGATACGGAATAATTATGAAAGTTGCCCAGAAATTGGAAAATTCGGGTATATAAGAAATTTGGCGAAAAAAAAGACCATCGAGTTATTTATTACCAAACGAGGAAATAGCTTAGCGTTTACACTGTTGCCTACCAAGCAGAAGGCCACAGGAACGAATCCCGGTCAGGGTAACATTTTTTTTAGAGAAACAACGACTGGACCGATTTGGCTAATTGTTTTTTTTAATGTTCGTAATACTCTAAATAAGGTTTTTAGGGAAAGGAAGGATATAAAAAAAAGTGATTGGAAATTTCTTTGTCCTTGAAAAGTTTTCAAGTATATAATATATGATAAAAATTAATGTCCGTTTGTGTTGGTAATTTTTTTTCGAGAAAAAGGGGTAACGAACAGAAAAACGGGATAACAAAAAAACGGGACAACGAGAAAACGGGATAACAGGAAAGCGAGGAAACCAAATAACGGGATAGTGGGAATACGGAGAAACAGGATAACGGGATTACGGAATAAAAAAGGAATAAGGGAAAACGGGAACATGGGATAACTCGGTAACGGGATAACTCGGTAACGGGATAACGGGAAAACAGGATAAAGGGAAAATGGGAAGCGGGCAGAGTTGAAGGCATAATCTAGATGGAACAACACAAAAAAAAAACATAGGAAAAAATAAATTCCACGCGGACCAGAGTTTTTAGGAAAAAAGAATAGGGAATATAGAAATTCGGACTAGCTGACCCGACACAGCTAGTTGCTTAAATAAATGCCAATTACCAATTTTTGTTGAATTGCGATCAGTGGCATCGTAGTTCATTGGTAGTTATTTATTTTCATATTTTCTATGGGAAGATCGATTACAAATGTTATTTCGGTCACGTTTCTTGAGATTTTCAGCTGGCTCTGCATCTTCGAAACCATGTTGAACATTTTGTTTGAATATGTTCATGTAAACCTTGACACGGTCGGGGTCGTATAAAGGGTGTAACCAGCTCAAGACCAAAATCTTGAAATGAGAGCTTCCTTCGGAAACATTGTATTTTTTTCCTAATCGTCATATATATCAACAATAGTTATTTGTGCAACCAGTTGGGAAAAGCACTATTTTCCGTAATGAGCAAATTTCTGCGGAACGAGCAAGCGAGTTCCGCAAAAGAAAGCAGGTTACGAAAAATAGTGTTTTCCAACGTGTTTCACACAATCTTCTTTCCTATTTTGATATAATGTGATCCTTTTTCAAGTTAGAAATATGAAAAATATATATTTAAAAAAACTGAAGAACACGCTTTTAACGCACTGAAAATTAAAAAATAATTTCAATATTCAACGACGATGAATATTAAATAAAAAAAAACATTTCTCAATTTCAAAGTGAAAAATAAAAAAAAATAGTCAGGCGTGGGGACTCAAGAGCTTAGTCTGGCGCCTTGGACCGCTCGGCCACCGGACGACGTTGATTGTCAAACGCATTACCATACTTTAACGTGAGTATGAAAGTTTTTCATGTACTTTTGTACCTGCTACGTGTAAAAGGGCCTCGCTTTCAAGCTAACAAGTACGCATACCTCCTCAACTACACTCATAGTCAAAATTTCAGTTTTGCTGAAATGACGTAGGTTTGCCGGCTCTGGTATCTTGGACTATTTTAATTGATTTCGACAAAGCACCCCACGCTTTTTGGCATAGTCGCTGAATATTGAAATTATATTTAACTTCTTAGTGCAGTGAAGAAGTACTCCAAGTAGTTTAGCCTTAAAATTATAACATTTTATTCCTATATTTTTTGCAACTGGTGGTAAAATTTAATTTTCAACACCAGTTGCGAAAAATTTCACTTTTCGTAACTAGTGATGAAAAGTAAAACATTTGATAACGTCAACGAGTTTTAATAGTGTCACTTTTATCTCACCTATATCAATAAAATTGAAAGTTTCTGGACCTTGTACAAATATGCTGGTGAACTCAAGTAAAATTTTATCTAATGAATAACTAATAACCCTCTGCGACTGTGAGGGAGGGGGATTTTGTGGTCTTGATCAATGTATCAATGGAATTATGAGGACTTGGGAATAAAATTTGTTAAAAATAACGGAATTTGCACTTCTTGAAGTCATTTTACCTGTCGTCTTGTTATAATTCTCCTATAATGTTTGTTGTAAACGACCACCGGCGCTCCGTCTCACACCCTCATACGTGTAGTTCATCCGTGGAAACTGAATAATAGCTTAAAATTCAGATCAAAATATATTTACATTATACAAAAACCCGATACATATTTATTCAGTTTTCTTCCAACTTTACGGTTATAGGGACTATCATAAGCTTGGTTTACTATCTGTGTGGCATTTCTTCTCGGAAACGTCTTCGGTTCATTTCCGAGAAGAGTTTCTATGATCCGCTCCGGACAATCGAAGTATTGATAAGTTCGAACTGCTTGGAATGAATTATAAGTGGATGAGCAGGCGTATCTTGAATGGACAATAATGAAATATGTTGATTCAAGGTGAGTCGTAAACATCGTGTGCCTTGGCCGATTTTACAAAAAGAATTATTTTCTGAAGTGCATTCTGAATGCAATCTGGGGATCATGCAACCTCATGTATGTCGAGCTGGAGCGG
Organism: Gonioctena quinquepunctata; assembly: GCA_018342105.1. NCBI lineage: Eukaryota > Metazoa > Arthropoda > Insecta > Coleoptera > Chrysomelidae > Gonioctena > Gonioctena quinquepunctata. The sequence continues at coordinate 629,579 of JAFIRS010000371.1, read as the reverse complement.
GTCTTAATTTTTAGTGGAATATGTCGTAAAGATTTTTCCGAAAATTCAGCAACAAGAGAAGAAGTTCGAAAAGGGAAACATTTCCAATTGAATATTGATAGAAAGATTTTTCAGTCGCAGATGATTCCACATCTGATTTTATGAACATCCTGTTTATATTTTCAACAAATCAAGAGGAAAAGCATTGTTTGAAGCTTATTTTTCGTGAAGGAATCCTCATTCTAAAACTTTTTTGAGATTATAACCTTCCACAATTTGGAAACAAAATTAAATTGGTCAGGAAATTTATACAAGTGTAGAAGGGCAAGAATTTACTTTGCCCAGATAAGTTACTGCGAACACCAAGTGATTTTTCACGAGCACATAAATAATCAGTTGGTCGGTAACTTGTTGTATTTAAAGTTTTGCCGATCAGAAAAAAATATTGAAGCAGAAGATACTTCTCTATACTCTCTGGACTTTTTGGGAACTATATCATAAAAATATAACTAATAAAAAACCTTTTTAAAGACAAATTTCCATTAAGCCGTGTACTAAAACATATAAAATAAATTTACGTCATCGTTGACAATGACTAAATTATTTTTTGTTGAATTATTGGGTTCCAAAAACCTTGTCACGCGAAGTGTTCATGAAACTAGGTACCAATTAATTTCATTGGACAATGATTGGTTGGTAAGTAACAACTTGTCAAAGTATTAATTTTATTACAATTCGCGCTAGCCGCCATCTTGAATTCACGAATTTTGACAAAAAATTCATAATCTCCGACTCCGCAAACCCCCACATACCAGTTTCGATTCGAATCGGAGTTAAATCCCAAAACTCGGTAGCCATATTGGAGCCGCCATCTTAAATTTACGAATTTTCACTGAAAATTCATTATCTCCGACCCCAAAAACCCCCACATACCTATTTTGAATGAAATCGGACCATAATTACAAATCTCGTCCGCCATCTTGGAGCCGCCATTTCGTTTATTTCTCCAACAAAAATTCCCTAATGCATTCTCACCAGAATTAGGTATACCTGCCAAATTTCAAATTAATTTAGTAAGTACCCCTAACACCCACATACCAATTTTGAATCGAATCAGACCATAATTACAAAACCCTTTCGCCATCTTGGAGCCGCCATCTTGAATTTATGAATTTTGACAAAAACTTCATAATCTCCGACCCCGAAAACCCCCACATACCAATTTTGAATAGAATCAGACCATAATCACAGGAATCGTCGGCCATCTTGAAGCCGCCATTTTGATTTTATGAATTTTGCCAGAATACCACATACCAATTTTGAATCGAATCGGACCATGAACACAAATCTCTCCGGCCATCTTGGAGCCGCCATTTTGTTTATTCCTCCAACAAAAATTCCATAAAGCATTGTCACCGGATTAGGTATACCTGCCAAATTTCAAATTGATCAAACAAATAGAAGTCGGACAGAATTCACTTGCAAGATTTGAGCCTAACGAACTAACAAGTGAAACTAAATAAAAGTTTATAATAATGAAAAATAATTAATAAAAAAACCTCTTTAAAAACAAGCTTTTATTCAAATAACCTAAAAAGTACAAAATAATTGCTTTGGATATGTGACTTAGGTTATTCCGTGAGTTCTAGATTCAAGAGCTTGTCGCGCAAAGTTTTCATTTCGAATACAAATGCGACGAGCTTTCGAATCTATAACTCACGGAATAACCTACGTCACACATCCAAAACAATTATTATTAAATTTTTAGGGTATTTGAATAAACGCTTGTTTTAAAAAAGGTTATTTTTATTATTCATCTTGTGCTTTTTAGTAGGTACCCCTAACACCCACATACCAATTTTGAATCGAATCGGACCATAATTACAAAACTCGTTCGCCATCTTGGAGCCGCCATCTTGAATTTGTGAATTTAGACAAAAAATTCATAATCTTCGACCCCGAAAACTCCCACATACCAATTTTGAATAGAATCGGACCATAATCACAGAAATCGTCGGACATCTTGAAGCCGCCATTTTGATTTTATGAATTTTGTCAGAATCCACAAACCAATTTTGAATCGAATCGGACCATAAACACAAATCTCGCCGGCCATCTTGGAGCCGCCATTTTCTCTAACAAATTCATAATGCATTGTCACGGGAACTATGAACACCTGCCAAATTTCGTGTTAATCGAACATCTAGAAGTGGGTCAAATTTAACTTGCAAGATTTGATGACAAACATCGGGACAGGTAAAACTAAATAAAAGCTTGTAAAAAGATCACATTCGAAAAAAAGCAAGAACTGGAAAATTTTCATCCATATTCAAAAGTTTTTTGAAAACAGGAACTGGTACACTTTCCGAAACGCCAAGAGTGTATAGAGAAGTATCTTTTAATTCAATAATTTTTTCTGATAGGCAAAACTTAGAATACAACAAGTTATTGACTAACTGAATATTTTTCCGTTCATGAAAAATAATTTGGTGTACGCAGTAACTTATCAAGGCAAAGTTATTTCTTTGCCCTTCTACTCTTGTATGGATTAACTGATTCATTCACCAGATTTTGGAAACGTGTCAAGAAGTGGAAAAGCTTTCATCTTTCCAAAAATACTATACCCAATAAAACTAACGGAATGTAGATATATAATTAGCAAACAATCCAGAGATGCATAGATATATAGATAGATTTATTGAATCCTTCATGATCATAATATGATATAGGATACGTCAAACAACAAGTAATTCACAATCAGACATGTACATAAAAAATATAACAATTTCACAAGGGAAGAAATGATAATATAAGTTAAAAAATAAAATATGAGTGAAGTTCACATCATTGATCAATTACTCATAAATACTATGTGTTTTTTGAATAATACAATGCATTTGTAAATATAAATGCCCGGACGCACATTATTTCATTGAGAATGAAGTGTTGTCTACAAGACTCTCTACGGTCTATTCCATAAAATAGGCGTATAACTCTCTCCTAGAAAAATAATGTTCAGTTTTGTAGAGCAACCCCACACGGTGAAATTGTAGGTAATGTGGGAATATACAACAGCAAAGTATACAATTGAAAGTTGGTTTTTATTGAACATTGACTTCAACTGTCTAACTGCATAGTATCCACTGTTTACCATTTTACTGACATGATTTGTACTTGATTTCCAGGTCATGTTGCTATCAATATAAGTACCGAGAAATTTGATATTATCTGACGATTCAATGATTTTATCGCCTACTCTAATCTGAAAATTATCAAACCAGTGTTCTTCGCATTCACCACCAAATAATTTTTGTAACACCAATTTGTGAACTCAAAGCTCATAATATTAAATTTTTCTCCTGTGGATAATTGACATCTGCTGCAAGCGTTGCGTCGTCTGCATACAAAACTACATAATCTGTAGTTAGAAGATTTGGCAGATCGTTAATTAATAGCAGAAAATGAGAGGACCCAATACAGATCCTTGAGGAACCCCAAGGTCAATGTCATATGACTGTGAGCGACAATTGTCTATTTTAAAATGCATCTTCCTGAGAATCAGGTATGATCTAAGCCACGAAAGAAAGTAACATGTGAAACCAAGAGAATATAAAGAAGAAATATAGCGTCTGTGAATATAAATAAGATAATGAAAATTGTGGCATTGCAGACAAATTTTTAAATTCAAGAAACCTCTGGATCTCTAGTCCATGCTTTAACCAACTGAGATATCGAAGACACAGATTCCACTGCGTTTAGAAGATATCGCTTTCTAGAATTTATTGCGAATAATATCCGAGTCAACAATATCGAATGCTTTCGATAAATCAAAGAAAAATGTACCAATATATTTACTTTTGTCAAGTTAGTCATAGACACATCCGAAAAAAGTATGAAGTGCACACTCAGTTGTCCTACCTGGACAGAAACCATGCTGAAACTTGGATATAATACCAAACTAGTCTAGCAGATCTAGCATTTTTCTATAAACACATCTTTCAATTATTTTACATATCAACTGTTACTGGTCGATATTTCTCATTCAACGTGGGGTCTTCTTTTTTCAGAATCAGTGTTACTGATACAATTTTCAGTTTCTCAGGGAATTCTCCAGATTAAATTGACAAATGTATCAAAAACGCTAACGGCTCGCAAATGGAGTTCCTGATGTTCCTAATTATTAAATTATATATGACGAATATTCAAAAAGTGTATAAGGAATATACTGATTTTTTTCATTCATTGGATAGAATATTGACATGTTCTATGTACTACTTTGAACAGTGTTTTTGGTTGGCGTACATGAAAATAAAAATTATATTTTGAATAAACTAGAAAAACACGCATATATGGCAATAAAGCTGAACACTTGAACTCATTACGAATAAAGTCATTGTCCAAAAAATGTTATTCCACGTAAAAAAGCGTTATTAGAAGATATCAGTTATCTTAATATTATTTTGAAAAGTGAGTGAAGTGTACCCCACGCTTTTTTTACATAAAAGAAAATTTTTTGGTCAATGACTTTATTCTTATTATTCTCAACTTTTCAGTCCTTATTGGTATATATGCGTATCTCTTCAGTTTCTTCAAACTATAATTTAATTTTCAACTTTGTAGTACATATCAGACTTAAAAAGACTACGGGAGAAAAACTCTTCGATTGATTCATCCACATGAGATGGAAGATATTAATGACTAAATTTTGGCGAAAATGCTGAGAACCAGTGCATTTGCCATATCTTTGAATTGTAAATTATGCTGAGAACGGCCTCAGTGAATACACCATATTTTACTAGTAGCCACTGAAGAGTTCCACTATTCACCTCCTGGCTCTCTATCATCAGATCAGCTCCAAGATACCAAATTATACTATTGTCATCCAAACTACATATACATACCAAGTTTCATTTCGATAGGACAATTAGAAGTAGGTTAAAATTGACTTCCAAGATTTGATTACATTGTTAGTTACAAGTGAAGCTAATAAAAGCCTGTTTAAAAATACTCACAATTTCTTGTTTCTCGTTCACCAAATTATGTTGTGGAAGGTTATAAATCCAGAAATCCAAACAAAAAATTGAGTCCAGTTAAAATCATCACAATTTTGCATACAACTGTTTCAGTAGTTTAATTCTATGTATCACCAACCAAAACATAGTTGTTTGAAGACGTACAGATTCGAGTATTCAAGTATTTTTTTATATTCCTTTCATCAACTGAGAAATTTGTTCTCTTTAAATCTATTTGTAGTAGGTATAGAAAAGTAGATCGAGCCATATAACTGATATTAGCAATCAAATCTGAACTTGTTTTCTAAAAATATTATTTCCCAAATTACGTCGGGATTTTCAATGGGATTTTAATCATATTATTATATAATGGGAAATAAAAAAAAATTCCGATACCGGGAATCGAACCCGAGCCTCCTGGGTGAAAGCCAGGTATCCTAGCCACTAGACCATATCGGAGAGTAAAAACCTCAGGGGCCTGTCGATTGGCGAGTTTTTTTTTATATTCATTTTGCCGCAAAAATAGGTTTTGGTCATTAAAATATTTAAATAACGGGAATCGAGCCTAAAATCCGAGCCTTCTGGATTAGAACCAAGTATGCTAGACACCTGACTTTATCGGATGAAAAAAAGATTCTCGGCCCATGGTGCCGTAAAAATAAGTTTTGGACATATATATTTTGATACCAGGAATCGAACTCCAGCGTCCTGGAAGAAAAGCCAGGTATCCTAGCCACTAAACCATATCGGATGGTAGAAAGATTTTCGGTCTTTGGGTTGACGAGTCTCAGTTCATTTGCCGTGAAAATGGGGATACAAAAAAATTCCGATACCGGGAATCGAATCCGAGCCTCTTCAACCTAGTGAATAGAGGCAAAGAGAGAGGGGTTACCTTACAAACGGTACGGTAGTTTTAAATTTTCGATATGTTGTCTAGGATGGTTATGAAGTGTTTAAATTGCAAAATGCACAATTTTCCTCTCTCCGCGCCCGCTACAATATTGAAAAAACCGAAAAAAATCGGAACTTCCTTCAGATTTTTGCTTATATCTTCGTTTCAGTACAATCTAGCTAAAAAAGAGTTCGATTCTATGTCGTGGAAAATGAAATTTGTTTCTTTTCCGGAAATTTGTCAAACTTTAGAACGCTGTAATTCAGTGATGGCCTATTCTAGGAAAACAAGTATCAGAATGAAATTTGTAGGGAATTCAATTACCTACAGAATACATGTACATTTTTGTCAACCAACCCTACGGAGTGGGGGATAAACATAAAAGTTGAAACAACGGTATATTGCTTTTTTTTGGCTATCGCGACTCCACATTGTATCTAAAAAAATTCACCAATTATTTTCCAGTTTTGACTTGAATTTGGAGTTTATACCAATTCTACTTGAGTTTTTCACATGTTACATGAGGTAGGTACTATTCCACTTGAGTACCTACTGGTGAGAGGGGTTATTCAATTTCAAATAACCCACCAACACAGCAGATACATTTTTCCAAGATTCATTTATTCAAACAACGTAAGAACAAAATGCAGTAATAATCATACGAAAATCGGTAGTAATTGAACTAAGAACTGAAAAGAAAACAAATTTACATGCGCTTCGCTCGTTTCGTAGGGGGTGAGTTATTGAAGTCGGAGTCTTCATTTTCGTCAAATAGTGAAGTTACTAGATCGGCGTCGTCTTCGACGTCGACGATGACTTCATTCCTGTTAATACATTCTTGGCCAGCACAGAATTTACAAAGGGCGGAACACTTTAGGCCGGCCTTTCTACAGCCTCACGCCCCCATACAGGCAGTTGTGCATCTGCATGAGATGGCTTCGAGCAGGTTTGGGAAAGCAGTATGTTTACTCATCCTGATGGGCTTCAGTCTTCCAGCATTCCTACACCAGCCCCACTCGATAGGGTCTTTGACAATCTCCTTCCACTCCATGACCTGGTGGTAGTCCTCAGGAAGTGGAAATGTGCTGCGTTAGAGGTTGGAGGTAGTTTAGCCAGATTGAGCTTGGTGGAACTTGTCTTCAATTTGCTATATCGAAGGGGGCTCAACGACTGTTCTCTACTGCCACCATACAGTGATACCAAGATTTTCTCCCCTGCTGCTGATATTCCTTGGGGACTGGCAGCAGGGTCCTCGAACCTCTCCGCCTGCTCCAGTAATGATGGGTCTTCCCTAAAAAGTTGTCAGCATTAATTCTTTCCAAACCCAGAAATGTCTGAAGTGGTGTCGCAGCCCGATATTGCGTGCAGAAGCACGATACAGCCTGTGGAGTTGTACTTGAAGGAGGAGGCGGAGTAGATTGCGTCAGGATGTTTTCCTCTCGGTGGTTTTTTGAGGTGGACATTGTTTACCGCAGGTGTTGTGCCAGTCAGCAGGACGAGTAGTTCAATGTATTCCTCGACAATGATGACGGTGTCGTACGTAGGGGAGAGGCATTTAGCTGTGGCAACTATCAACCTGTCAGCATCTTCGGAAGCTTGGTTGGTGGCTATGTTTGACGCTTGCATTTCACTGGAGAGCAGCTCCAAGAATCGGTCCTTGTTCCCCGCATTGGCCAAAAATCTCCATCACATCGGTGCCATACCCTTGTGGAGAAGGTACCCACCATCAATAACGACCATGAAACGCTGTTTCAACTTTTACTCCGTAGGGTCCCTACAAATTTCATCTGGATTTTCATTTTCCTAGAATAGGCCATAACAGTATTACAGCGTTCTGAAGTTAGAAGTTTGACAAACTTCCGGAAAATGCGATTTTTTTATTTCTTTAAAAATTGCATATCTCCGAATCTATCAGTTCTAGGAAGTAAATCCACGACGTGAATCATAGGAGATTTAATTCTTCACAACATTGAATGAAACTATTTCGTAACTAAAATGCACCGAAATGAAGATATAAGCGAAAATCTGAAGAAAGTTCCGATTTTTTTCAATATGGTGGTGGGCGTGGAGGGGGAAGAATTGTGCATTTTGCATTTTAAACACTCAATAACTATTCTAGACAGCATATAAAAAATTTAGAACTACCGCACCGTTTGTAAGGTAACCCCCCTCTATTTACTGGATTTTTTCGACTTGGAAAATGAAGTGTAGCTACTACGTATCGTGAATTGTCTATATTGTCATGAATAAGTATAGTACCATTTAAGCAATGGTTTCGAATACAGATTTGGGGTTTTTTGCCTTGACAGTGGTATAAATCTATGCTGATAAACTATATAAACGATGCGCGTATGTAGTTTGGAAAGCAGGCTAAGAGCCCCCCTTGGTTGCTGCCGAGCTCGCGACTGAAGGAATGCTTGGAAACCGCCCTACACGGTCAAGCGCCCTCTTGAATCGCTTGAGTCAATCAAACTTTCCATCAACCTCCATCAATGCTTGGCTCAAGCATCAAACGGTGTCCTAGATGGTCAATCATGCTTGATTCAATAGATTCAAGCTCAAGCTCTTGATCAAAACATTGACCATCTAGTAGGTTTCTAACTTTTAACATCAGAGATAGTTCAACTTCTATTCATAAAATTCTATTAGGTAGATTTCAATAGAAATACTACCTATTGGTCCAGTCATCACAACTTAAAAAAAATCTTCGCCGATCATGGTCCCTACCATTTGTTCAAATATTTATGTATCTGTATACAGGGTATTGCCAAATGGGTACGAATGTTTTTAGGGGGGGGGTTTCTTGTCGAAAATTAAAGGGGGTCTTTCATGTCAACAAATGCTCTCAGGCCTTTCCTTGATGATTTTTCTTGAAATTGTTGAATAGTTGAAGGAATGACATTTTGTGGACGTGTTCTACCAATAAAAAGGCTATGAATATTTTTTAATTTTGTTGTGATTTTTTACAACATCGTACATGAACGGATCTCTGTAAATAAAATCGAAACAATCTAGTAGGTGTCTGTCACGTTTTGTTTGCACAAATTATGAATTCAATCGTAGTATTTTGAAATTATTCCGCTAGATTTAACTTAAATCTAGTAGGTGGTTGTCAAGTCGCTTTGATTTTCATGTGGTAGTTGAAAGTTCAATTGTGCCTTTTGAAACTTCAATAATAATAATTACACTGACGCTGAAATGGCCGAAATGCTTTTATGTATGGTCGTACAATGGAAATTATCTGGAAGCTAGACGGCTCTATGCAAAGATGTATCCTCAGCGCGTGATACCTCATCACAAAATTTTTGCACGTCTTCCCCAACGTCTTTGTGAAAAAGGGACTTTTCATAAACGAACAAATGATTGTGGTCGTCCCATAGTAATAATAACGGTGATACTGGAAGAAGAGGTTCTCAACATGACTGAAGATCGTCCGGAATCAAGTACAAGATGAATTGCTTATACACTAAATGCAATACACTAATCTGGATAACTTCAAAGGATCACCAATTCTATCCTCACCATATCATATTCATCGAGCACTTTTTCCCTGAGATTTTCCCCAACGAGTAGACTTTTGTCAATGGAGCCTCAAATGATTACCCAGAATGCTCAATTTTTAGAAAACGTATTATTCACAGATGAATCCAACTTTTCAGAGCAAGGGATCACAAATTGTCATAACAATCATCTATGGGCCGAAGATAACCCACATGCAATTCAAAAAGGTCGGTACCAATATGAATTTTCACTTAACATGGTGCATCTTATACAAATTTTCTCCAGGTGCAGCTTTCTATTTTACTTGAAATTGTTCCACTAGCTATTCGACCACGAATGTGGTTTATGCACGATGGTTTCTCTGTCCATTTTAGCATAACTGCTCGTCAGTACTTGGACGATGTGTATCCAGATTGTTGGATAGGCCTAGCAGGACCCTAACTTTGGCCTCCCAGATCTCCAGACTAAAACCCCTTAGACTTTTGCATCTGGGGTCACCAAAGTCCTTGGTTTATACCACCCACATTGAATATGTGAGTGATTTGAGGGATCGCATCATTGCAGCCTGCGAGTCAATCCAAAACACACCCGCAATATTTCACCGTTTGCGCCATTCTATGAGACGATGACTTGATTCCTGTGTAATGGTTTTGAGATTGGTCATTTCGAGCAGTTTTTATAACTCCGTTCCGTTTGATCTTGTTGCCTTTTTCTTTATTGTAATACACATAATTTTGTTGTTGATATTCTACATATTAAAACAAAACATGCTACTGGTATATGCCTACATTGAAAGTTTCAACAAGCGGAATAACTTTTAAATATTATGATTGAAGTCATAATGTGTGCATAAAAAACGTGACAGCCACCTACTACATTTTTTAGATTCCATTTACAGAAGATCGGTTCAAGCACAATTAGACCAAGCCGTGTCACTTCAAAAACGTATCATTAGTTCACATTGAATGCGGGAACTTGTGTTATCGATGTTGACAATGCTAAATATATGCCCGCCAAACATTTTTTCTGGGGCGAAGTGATGTTAGGAGGGATGCTGGTGAAATATATTGAAAGTTCACGACTGAGGTAGTAAAAAACAAAAGTTCACAATAAAATAAAGCGACACTTGTCGATTGTAGTCGTCTAAAGCTTGGCGTTCACCTGCCGCAACGTTCTAAATATGTTAATAGAACGGGCGCGAAAAAATCTGAAAGTTTACTATTGACAATTGAAGGGATCTCACTATTAGCCTTCAAACGACACATATTTCTTCCACCAGTCTTTTTCAATGAGGCCGAAGCGCGCTGGGCATTCCAGTTTTGGAGAAAATTTAGCGATTTTTTTTTAATAATTTTACATTTCAAATTCGGTGGGCCCCGCGCCCTTCCGCCTCTTTGAAAATGACTGACGGATGAAATGTATATTGTTCAAAGGCAAATGGTAAGATTCCTCCAATTGTCAGTAGTAAACTCTCAGATTTTTTCGGGCCCGTTCTATTGACATATTTTGAATGTTGCAGCAGGTGAACGCCAAGTTTTAGACAAATGCAATCCTCAAGAGTCGCTTTATTTTATTGTAAACTTTTGTTTTTTACTACCCTCAGTCGTTAACTTTCAATATTTTTCACCTTCTTCTTTATAACAGTTCATCATCCCTCCTACCATCACTTCGCCCCAGAAAAAATGTATGGCGGGCATGTCTGTAGCATTGTTGACATCGATAACACAAGTTCACGTATCCAATGTGTGTAAACTTATGATCCATTTTTGAAGTGACACGGGCTCTTGGTCTAAATGTTGTATTTATTTTTTTTACTAGGCGTTTATGGTAACAACAACGTTTATTTTTGAATAATAGGTAGCCTTTTAATTGGTAGAACACGCCTACAAAATGCGATTCCTTCAACTCCTTATCAATTTCAAGAACAAAAAAACATGTTTTACTCATTTTTGGAAGCGTGTAACTTTTCAAGGGAAGGCCTAAGAGCTTTTGTTCTTATGGAAGACCCCCTTTGATTTTCGACAAGGAATAACCCCCTGAATGACTTATTTGGCAACACCCTGTATATTTGGGATATAATGAAATTTGTCAACAATGTGGAAGCCACATTTTTTGACCGAATGGAAAGGAATTGGCATACAAATATTTTTCATCAATGACTCGAATATTATCCAAGATGGGCGAAATCGGTCGAAAAGATTTAAAATGGTAGCTGTTGAAATATTAAAAAAAACAATCTTTTATTTTCATATCAATATTAACAAACTTTAGGTCTTGATAGAACTTTTTTAGCTCTACTACTTCCATGCTTTTTTATCTTTTCTCTAAGATGTTCACACAAATGAAAAATCGCGTAAATTACTATAATAATTTTTGTTCACCCTGTATGCTCCTTTCATTTAACGTTTATTCGCTCCTGTCAATCAGATACTATTTGAGTTTTCCTTTCACCGACGAGCAGAACATCATTTCGACTTTCCTCGATTTCAAAGATAAATATTGGATATAATTCTTTTAAGTTAAACTAAGAGTGAAACCCAAGTGAGCTGCTGCTTGTGTACTGATAATACTTCTTTCTTTTGATTTGAGTTAGATTCTATGTAAATTCATGAAGAATTCAGAGATATTTGTAACCTTTTGATTGAAAAGGTTTTTACAAAAATAGAATTTCTGTTTTTGACACATGATTCGTTAGCTTGATTGGTGGCAATTTCAGAATCCATAAATACACTCTGAAATCTACCTTTCCGACAGGATTCGGGATTATTTTTTCGTCCAAAGGTATGTTATACTTATTGGAAAACCTACTGATTGATTCAAATTCAGAGATATTGATAAAAAAGTTGCAATTGTACACGAGGGTATATATTTATAGATATACAGTCATTGAAAGAAAATACATTTACTATTTTTTCGTTATGTATCCTTATAGTTTCGTCCAATTTCTTCTGAATCTCGTTTATTGGTACATACTCCCTATTATTTGTAAGCATGGATGAACATTATTATCATTATATGTGACCCAAAACGTAAAAAATTATGTTTTTTTCTTCACTAATATTATAATTCTTTACTTTATTTTTTATTTTTATTATTTTTTGGTCGCAGAAAAAAAATGTATGTGTCTCTCGTATGAAAATCATATTCTGTTATTTTTCCTTCTTGCAAAGCTTTTTTCAATAAAAATAAAAAATATCTTATAATAGATACTTCCTACAATATATTTTCTATCCTACTAGGCCCGCATTTTTCACTGTATTTAGAACGATTCTGGAAATTTCGAAAAAATATCCAGTTCAGGATGAAACCTTGAACGTCCAAAAACACGTGTTGAAAACAATTTATCTTTCAAGTCATGAATCACATTATGCAAATTGGATGCATGCCAGCAATTAGAAGTGAATGCGGTACTGTTACAGTACGACAGAATAATGACAAGCAGCGTATTTTATTCGGACCGAATGTGACATGGAAATAATTTGCGACATAAATAGGCATGCAATGGGTTTCAATTCACTTCCTCTTCGTGCGCATATTCGCATTAAGATACAAGATAAGCTATGCTCAAATTACCTTACAATATTATTGATGGCGTTTCCTGTAGTGTAAATCAACGGGATCGTTTTGACAATTGAAATCAGATCAGATATTGTGTTGGACTTCGTTTTGGTCCATTCATAACGGCAGTATGATGGTGATAAATAGTGATAGAGGTTCATTTATTTTCTCATAGCCAATGGGCCAATACTACAACGAACAAATAATACTTACTTTGATAAGATTTCTTATTGAAGAAGTTATTAGATTTTAAATCGAAGTTCCAACTAGTGTTGTTCTCTCCTATTTATACTCTGTTTCCTAATGTGAGAGAGTGATAAACAGGGTGGACAACTTAAAGTTTGTATTGTAAAATTGCAATGATAATTTTAATATTTCAGTTATTTAAGACGTACACACCCCCAATCGGTCCCAAATTATGGTCACCTTAATTCGCATAACAATAGAAAGGGGAGTTTTCTGAATGAAATTTATCTGACAGCGGCGTAACTACAACAATAAGTATAATAATAATTTTTCATGATTACAATTATAGAGATAGGCAGGTAATTGAGATATTAATTATTCTAATATCAAGTAGATAAAAACTTTTATAAAAGTAATAATGATATGAAAATAGATAAATTGGAATAAATAATAATATTTATAAAAAAACTACTACTTACAATACAACCTAATTTTTAAATTTTAGCCATCATATTCCGAGTAGTCCGATGAACTATCATCGCTGGGGTCCAGATAAATAATATTTGTTTTCTAGCATGTTATCAGCTTCCCACATCCTTTCTTTTATTCCAATCACGTGTTCCATTTTTTGCAATCCACTGTCTTCATTCCCTCTTGCAAGAGGTTTCCAACGGCTCTTATTAACCGTCGAAACCAAAAAGGAGGAGGTTCTCTTGTCGACGGGTATATTTTTTTTTATTTTTTTTTATGTATGAACACGCATAACGTTTTACTGAGACGTCCGATTCCGATTCCAATTTTCAGTGGATAGGGTGTACTTCGAAGTTGGTCCCATTTGAATTTAAAAGATGAAATCCACCCCTTAGGGTAGCAAAATGAAGGATATTGATCACTCTCCCTCTGAATTCTGGTCCGTTAACCGATTCTATCAGGCATAACTTTGTACTGGGTTCTTCGATTTGGATCATTATTTTTTTAATAGATAGGGTATACCTCATATTTGGATTTCGAATGAAATTATCCACCCTTACGGGTGGAAAAATAGGGGATAATTGATTTTTCACTTGTGAACATAGGCACATACATATGTAGTTGACAATGACAGATCGCTACTGTCATTATTTTTGTTCCACATCCGTCACAATCATTATATTCTATGAGAGAATGGAATGATATACAAAGTAATGAAATAAACTAACCAGAACAACAAAAATAATTTATATTACAACAAATAGTAAAAGTAGATAATCATATTATTTAACTGGTGATAGTTGAAGTAAGGTGGGTAAGTTAGTATTCTGGAAGTAATCAAAAAACAAGTAGGTAGTAATAAGTAGATTTCAGCCACAAAAAAATTAAAAATACAAACTTTTCAACAAAAAATTAAACCGACGAAATACGGAACTGAAAAAAATAAAATAAACCTTCTTAGTCTCAATAACTGAGCTCCTAAACTAATGTAAGTAACTAATTTTGAGTCGGCGCCAAACGAACAATCAACGAAGATCATTGAATTACTTCAAAAAAATTATCAGAATGTCACCACGCCTTACCTAATTCATTTGCTGGTTTGTTTGGCGCCGACTCAACATTAGTTACTTACATAAGTTTAGGAGCTTAGTTATTGAGACTAAGAAGGTTTATTTCATTTTTTACTTTTCAGTTCCGTATTTCGTCGGTTTGATTTTTTGTTAAAAAGTTTTTTGAAAGTAGTGTTATGTCTTGCTACAAACCCTTTCACTTGCGCCCACACCAATTCTATGGGGTTTAATTCACAGTGGTATACCGTTATATTCCGTGTCGAAGCGATTTCGTCGACAACAAATTTTGTACAAAGAAGTTTCTCTCCAGTAGCTCCTGTTTCGTCATATTTTTGTGAAATGGATTCTCATTTAAAGTAAGTCAATGAATGATGTATGTTATTTTTTTGCAAGAAGACGTTGGTATTTTTTCGGATTTTCTTGAGTGGTATCTGGCATTATCCATGACTATAACATACCCAGGAGGAATAAGATCTTCAAAACATCAGCTTGTAAGCCACCATCGACAAATATATTTTTACTACCAATGTGAGTAATTATTAATCTTTTACCTTTTCCCGAGGGTGCTTTCATTCCAGTGGAACATCTATCTATGAAAGCTTGCCTCGCGCAATTTATATTTTTATCCTGCCATATTTTACCAACGGTATATCCTGCTTTCAACCAAGTTTCGACCATATAATAGATATTCCTGTTTTACCTTCGAAACTGTCCAACTACCCTCATATATCGCACTTTTACTAATCCGTTTCTCAGCAACAAATTCAGAAACCTAGCCTTGAAACACTGAGGCACAGGAAGGTACTCTACCTGTGCCTCTACCTAAGCTTATAATTGTTATAAGTGAACCCTCCATTCGTGAAACAAATACGACCATATTCTTATATTGTATCGCAGGGACGGATTTAAATCTACATAATATTGTTTGTTAAAAAAAAAAACTCTTGAAGTAAGAAAACGATAATCAGGTAGGTGATTGAAAATGTATTATTTTATTGTACCTGGAACTGGAAATTACAGAGCATACTTAAGCGTTGTCCATTGTTAGGGGCTAATCATATTAACAGGGTTATTGGTTATATTTGGACCAATAGATATCCTCCTTATATGAAGAGCTGGAAAAATGGTTAAATCAGGAAAGTTGTAGCATTTTTTCTGAACCGCCAGAAAATGTGAATTGAACGTCGCATTAAAAAGTTATGATATAAACTTTTGTTTGTTCTAATGGGACACCCAGTATGTTATTGCATTTTTGGGTTCTCCGGAAAATTCTTAATATGTATCGTTCATCGTTCATCCTATATCTACTTGCACATTCCTATCTTAGTTTTTCATAAGCTATCCAATGACATCAACTTCAGATTTAACCTCGTACGCCTATGGAATACGGCGAAGACGTCTCGGTTTTACAGTTCATTAACGATTTATTTTAGGAAAATTTGAAAATATAAAAACAATAGATTAAATAACAATCATAATATCTCTATTTGGTAGATCTTAAATGTTGTAAATTCAACTCTACACCTACCACCGTTACTCGAAAATACCCCTTAATTACAATGACTTTTTCATTGATATAACAGAAATATTATTTGTATGGTAATAGTCTATATTTGTCAATATTACAGCAGCAGTTGTTCTCGGAATACAATCGTTGTAGATATTATAGGCGCCATAAAGAAATTAATTATCACGTATATAACATTTATCGTGAAGTGTTAACAAAAGTTTACTGATGAATAAAAAATTACTTCTTCAAATATATTGTCGTGATAACCAAAGCTTACTGTTGAGCTTACAACTAGTTGCAAACACTTTACAGAACATCTGTTATATGAACAGGACTTGTACTGTCTCTAGTAGAACTTGTATAACGAGTGGAATATTGTTTCTTTGTTACGTTTATGACATCCATACTGAAGTGTTAACAAAAGGTTTGTGTTTTATCTAAAATAACTATCTCAAACATTATGTCTCGCTAACAAAATGTTACTGTTGAGTCAAAAACTAATTGCAACCACTCTACAGAAAAATGTGTTATATATATATATATATATTGTTATGTAATGAAAAACCAGTTATATATATTAAAAGGAAAAAACCCACAAGAAGAATAATTACTTAATAGCTATTAGTTTCAAGAGATTGTTTTTACATATTTTGAAATTCGATTTCCTTCATTAAGCCTCTGTAAAATATGAATAGATAAAAATATTCAAATACTATAATACAATCAATTTCATACACTGTCATAATGATTACAACCCATAATTATTCAAAAGACAACAAGAAAGGTCTAGATTTACGAAATCATCCTGAATAAAATGTGATAAACAAAATTATAAAATTAAAAAAAAAAAGGGAACAAATTTTATGGCAATAGCCAATCAGGGAACAGAGGTCAGATGTAAGATTTGAAATTGTGAGAAAATAAGAACGGAAAAGTGTCAGAGACAATTATGATTGAATATTGTAAATAGTCTGTAAGAAAGGAAAAATAGATGCATTTATAAGTTTTGACAAATAACCCCAAACAGTGAAAATGTGAGAACATAGTGCGCGAATTCAAAAATTCAAATGAAAAGGAATGAGAAAAAAATGGTATCCAAGTAACGGAAAACAAAGCCACAGGGGAGATCGACAATAAATTGAAAATGAATGCCACGTTTTATTTGGGCGAAAGAAAAATTCAATAATTCTAACATTATGAGCAGAAAATCAACATTACCTTATTTGTACACCATATACAAATATCCCAAAGCTGATTGCTGAATTTGTATGGTTCCTTCTTTTGATATTGGAGTTCCTGAGAGCATTGGATTGAGAGAGAATCCAAATTCTGGGTGTATATTGAACAGCGACAGTTCCAGCGACAGGTATAAACTTTCCTAGTGCACGTCACGAACTAAACAATTTCACTAATAACTCATATCCCATCAGAAGAACTTTGTTTCACTTGATTTTGAACTATTAAAGAAATGTTCACTTTCAAGGTAAAAGTGAGGTTGTGTCTATTAATCCATAACCTGTTTCTCATGATTATCCATGAATATTTGTAGATTCACCTTAGAATAAGTTATCTATCGTAGACCAGGTAAAATTAAGTTTTCCTGAATAAAGGAAATAATTGCTTTTTGATACTTTGTCGTTTTGTTTTCCACAATGATCAACAAATAAACATTGAATAGAGCAAAATTTGACATCAAGCAGTGGAAAAGTGGCTCAATTGCCTGAACCGGCTATCTGAGACGAGGGGCGTACCAACTGAGTTTAGTCATGGTAAAAAAAATGATAACAATTGGCAGCAACGTGACGAGAGAACTGTGACGTTAGCTATCAATTATTATTACATCACAAAACATATTATACAGGGCGAAAATACTTATCTATATCATAACAATTTGGCTCACAACGAAAAGCGGAAATTATTTGCAAATCATCATCATATTACAATATATATATATATATATATATATATATATATATATATATATATATATATATAGAAATATATGAACAGGACTTTTACTGTCTCTAATGCAGCAAATGGAATATTGTTTTTTCATTATAGAAATGTATTTGTAATTGATTTGTTGAAAATATGAACAGGATGTTCATAAAATCAGATGTGGAATCATCTGCGACTGAAAGATAAACTTTAGTCACTATCTTCCATCGTCAAGATAACCTCTTGTGGGGTATTCTTTCTATCAATATTCAATGTTTCCCTTTTCAGTATTTGTAATATTGTTTAATATACTTTTAAACATGTTTGTGACGAATTATAAACCTTTTGCCAACAAAAAGATAGAACTAAGAGACATCCCCTAATTAGATTTTTCGAGAAGATACAAAAGAGTATGTATATATACTCTTCGAGATGGATAACCCTGTTATTTCTGCGAAGTGTTCATTTTATTTGAAAAATTATTACTTCGTCTTTAAAATACCCTAAAATATTTATGTAAATTTGTACTGTTCCTGTACACCATCGCCTTTTTATTGATTTTATTCCAAATTATGTCTACAGTAAAAAGCTGAGGGAGAATTGGTTATTTTGATTTTTTGATAATATATACTTCTAAACTTAATTTCTAAAAAACATTTGAATTCTGTACTTTTAAGTTTCTGAACATTCAATTTCAAAGAATTGATAAAAATGTTCTTACCATGGGACATTTGAAAGCATTCAAAATCAGCCAAATTCGATCTTATGGAAACATTAGAGATCAAGAAACTAATAGTCGACATTCGAAACAAAAACATAATTTCAAGTCATCGAATATGACACACAAAAACAAAAAATAATCCTATAACTTTTCCTCTGCCAATGATTTGTAGATTTGTGTCACGCTATATTGTACTATCTTAAAAATGAGAGACCGTCCCTGTCCTTTGCATCGTCAGTTTTCTGTTGTGTGATTCTCTATACACATCACGAGGTGCCGCTTCCCACCGAGATGTGTCGCTGGATGTATGAAGTATTAGAGAACAACATGATTGTTATTGAATGAATGTGGTTTTTTGTGGAGGAACAACGTTTCTTGACATGATTTTTGGGTAACCTTCCCCGAAACGTCAAGCAAAAAACTATACAGAGAAGTATCTTTTGAATTTTTTAAAAATTTTTTTGATAGGCAAATTCAGAAAACGGCAAGTTATTGACAAATTGAATCATTTTTCCATAGGAAATATAATTTGGTGAACGCAATAACTTATCGGGGTGAACTAATCAGTTTGCCCTTTCTACACTTGTATAGATTTTCCTGATTATATTTTCATTTTCAGACTGTGGAAGGTTACCCAAAAATCATGTCAAGAAACATGATTGTTGTGTTGCATACCTCGTGAGTTGTAAGTCGATAGCAATAGCATTTCTAATTCTCATGACCGGAACTTTGGACCTCTTATAACGCATACATCATACATTATACAGTGTCCGCCAAAATCTTGGAACCATATGGGATTTTTTTAAATTAATAGTTTCTCAGAAATGTTATCTTTATAAAAGTTGGTGCATTCGTTTAGAATAAATACGCGCATAGCCGTTATTATCAGTGCCGTGTGGCTAAGCGGGAATCGCCCGATATTCTAAATTCACTATGGAGTAAAGTGACATTACTATGGAAAAAATCGAAAAATAGTATTGAAAAAAGTTGTTCGCAATTAAAATATATGCCCACCTATCCAGTTAGGTAGGTACACAACCTACCAAGTCCTAATTTAAATATTTATTTTGTGGTTATTCATTATTCAGAAAATCTTTTTCTAATAAAGATTGACCTCTTTTTTAAGGATCCTGGCTTTATTTCATTATCTTTCCATTACTGTTCTTTGGACTCGTCTTCAAGATTTTGTTAGATCAGTTAATTGATTTGACAGACAATTTATGTTAATTTACAACTCAAAAATGATTGTCGATAATTTCCATCAAAAATTGAGGCCAACTCATTAAGCAGTTATTGAAATCATTAATTGATAGACTAAACTGGATAACTGAGAATATTTTTCAATTGCAAACAACTTTTCTCAATAACATTTCTCGATATTTTCCATAGTACTCCATAGTGAATTTAGAATATCGCCCGATTCCCGCTTAGTCGCACGCCACTGATAATAACGTCTATGCGTGTATTTAGTCTAATTGAATGCACCAACTTTTATGAAGAATGACATTTTCTGAGAAACCATTGAAAAAGTTGTAATGCAAAAGCTCGAGGAAGAAGTGGAGGACAGAAATATCCTACCAAACGAGCAACTTGGGTTTAGAAGGACCTATTCTACTGAGCTCAAGTCTCTGAGGCTGGTGGAAGACTCGATCAATGCTTTAAACAATGGCAGATGGCTGCTTGTTCTGCTGTTGGACATTGCCAAGGCATTCGATCAGGTCTGGCACGATGGTTTGCTGCATAAAATGCAAAAAATTTTTACCGGCCTCTGGGTCTAATTGAATGCATAAGATCATTTCTGTTCCAGAGTAAATTTCAGAATCGTGTGGAAAGGATCCTGGCAGATGTCAGGGAAATTGAAGCCGGCGTCCCTCAGGGTACAAACTTGTCTTCTAATCTTATACAGTTCATATACTAGTGACATACCACGAAGCGAGAATGTCAAAATATTCCTGTATGATGTCGAAACAGCCTTGTCTACTTCAATGAACCCTCAAATGGGAACCATTCATTTGCAAAATGCAACGGTTGAGCTTTAGGGATGGTACTTGAAGTGCAAGGTGAGGGTGAATCCGAATAAGACACAGGGACCTGGGACATAAACGTATGGTCACCGCAGGTCAAGTACTTAGGTCCTACCATTGACCGTCGACTCACTTGCACGACTCATTTCCAAATTATACAATCCAAAATTCTATCCAGAACCACAAAATTATATCCTCTTGTAAATAGGCACAGCAAATTATCATTGGCGAATAAAGTTATGTTGTGAATAATAATGTTTTTCTGCCTGTCATTCTGTATACCTCAGCTGCCTGGGGACAAGCCCTGCAGATCCTGGGTTCAAATGAAATCCCTTCGAATGATTATGAATGCGCCATGGTGTCTTATATTCGAATCATTGAAGACCTGAATATGGCAGTGTCATACAGTGCACCAGGAGTCGAAATAAGGCGATATTTGAGTATGCGGAGCACATGAAAATCCACTGAACCCATTCCGATTCAGACACTCTCTAGAGCCCATTCGCTTGATTGCCACGATACGCAATTAAAGCTTCCATTGAAAATTTCAAATCCTAGCCTCTGTGATGTGAGGACCACCATTAAAGAGGAATCCATTCAGATTCCTCTTTTCAAAATTTTATATCTATGAATTGGCCATAAAACACAGATTTTTGAGCTGAAATCGAAAACAACCAAGAAGATCCCGAACTCATGTTTGTTGGAGTTAGGTATGTGGTTAAGGGTGATAAAGTACACTGCGACCTATAAGATCTATTGTATCTGCTCTTCGAGCTAAGCGGTTGATGATGTCTTGATATTTATAACTGATCTAGTCCTATTCTTCTTAGGATATTTGGGATGTCCGATGGCTGCAAGTTGGGTAAGTTTCCCTCTTCTACCTCATATTCGCAGTGCTATGCAGTCAGATAGGATTTTGAAGGAGATTCCGCCCCCTTCTGGCAGAATCTGCATTCTGCTTCCTCTACTAATACCAATTTCTTTGGGTGTCCTTTCAGTCGGTAGTGGCCTGTTAGGATTTCTGTTAATATACGGAGTTCGTTTTTGCTTAGAGTGATCCATTCGATAGATCTTTTCTTGTTTTTGAGCTCCCAGTGAGCTCGTTTATCTCATCCCTTGTAGATCTTTCCAATTTTGTGATCCACTTCACTTCGTAGCTTTTCTCAATATTGTGTTACTGCTAATCCCGCAGAATGATTGAGGAGTTATAGATCACATCGTCAAAAATTAATTGTGAATGAAATATGAATAGTATATTCATACAATCTGACAATGGCATATGGACGGAAAATGTTATTCTTTGGATATTTTTTCAATGATATACAATACAACAATTCTCGTGGTTTTTGCTTACGGGGTGGCAGACAACGCTACGTCGTTTCTCGTGAATATGGAGATCACATATTTGTATGGGTTCAATATCCAGGTGACCTCATGAGAACATTCCTGATGTGATTTCATTTGAATCACAACATTCTCATGTTTCGCTCAATAAATATCGTTAAAAATGAGAAAAAATCTCGATATTTGATGGATCAGTTTCAGAAATTTCAGTGGTGTAAGGACTTGCTTTTGAGTTCGTTTGAGACGGCTGCAAATGCCAGAAGATTGAATAGCAGATGTATTTGTGCTGTTACCTTAGTCTCAATATGACTTATAGGAAGTATCTCATTTGTGTTATATGTAAAATAGCAATGGATTGAATTATTATAGAATTTATTATTGCCATAAAAAAACCTGCAAAACATAGGTTCGTATAATTTTATGTTTCAGAAATACACTGTTAGTTAAATTAAATGTGGAAATTCATTACCCCTTTTTCCAGATCGGAAAGATACTCAAGATCTTTCTCTAAAGTTTCATAAAAAACAAACTTTCCGCGGGACCCATTGACCTCTAGAATTCACAAAGTGGTACGGTTTGTGTGATGGTGATATGTATGATTTGTATTTTGAAGTAACAAGATGATTGGAAAGCTCTCTCTGGTATAGATATTTGTTCCAACTTAGAGAATGACTCATTGAAAATTTTCATGCAATAATACAGATTATCCATCATTATAAACGAATATCATATCGTGAGATAATATTTCGAATATAATTCTTCGCCCAATTATATTTGTACTAGCATATCTAAGTATTTTATGAAGTTATGTTCTGAACGTGCGGAATCAATAGAATAATTTTTTTTTCATCAGACATATTAAACCGTAACCTTTAAAAATCAGTAATATTTTTTTTTCATTTAACTGGCAGTATTCCATCAAAGTAAAATGGAATAATTAAGGCGTGTATATAGGTGTCAAACTACTTATTCAGAATTAGTTCGAATGCGAATTTGATTTAGGTGTTGGAGGGCTATTTCTTCACTATGATTTCCTAGATCTGGATAATTTCAGAGAGCTCTCCTTACTATCTCCTCGAATTGGTTACTGAAAACACTTTGTGATGTTTTCACTTCAAACATTTTTTGACAAGCTCTTTCGATATTGGAACATATTTTCAGTGTTTAAAGCTAGTCTAGAGAAATTCTCTGTGGTCTGATTCCCTAGTTCTTTTTTGATTTTATATATTCGCAACATAATTTAATTACTTGTCAAATATGCAATGAGAATCGTAGGTGCATATTAAGTCTCCAGATGAGTGTCGATTCAACTATGATGATGGTTTGTTCTGAACAGATAAATAAAAAACCACTATGTTGACATTATGCTCAATAATTTGACAACCTATATGAAACTCTCATCTCTTGCGATATTAGCACCAATCAGAATGGTGTGCCTCGGTAGTACGCTGCTCCTTCCTTTTGAGCCGGTAAGACCACGTCGTCATGGCAACCATGAATCTAAATAGAACAACATATTGCTACCTAAGATGTCTAAAAACCCTGGTGCTTGCACTTATACCTGTAGAAGTTTGGGATCGACTTGGCGACAGTTGGCCTACTTGATAATAGAGATCACTAGCGTGTCAGATGCCGCCAATTTCATTTCAGTTTCAATTCAGTAACAGGGTATATTTATTTCCTCAGCTTTCTTTTTGAGACGAACTGTTCGCGGGTTCTAACACTAGCTTTGCTATTGGTTGAAAAGCGACATCTGTCAAACTTCACCAATAGCAAAGCTAGGATTAGAAGCCCCCGAACATTGCACAAAGAAAGCACTGTCGTGTTGTTTTTCGTATTTTGTACCATTTGAATTTGAGGTTAACTGCATTTTGACAGACGGAGAATTGGAAATGAAATTGTCATTAAATTGCAGAAAATATAAAATTCAGTGCATACAATATGATCAACTATGAAAATATCATTATTAGTCAATTCGTCAAGATTTGTACTTGCTTTTGGTACTGAATACAGGTGAATATTCGAATCTGCGGCTTTATACGTTCCACTCAAAATACAAATGTGGCCCATTCTACAAAGAGTATCCTTACACACTACACTACCTTAAAATAAACAATTTCTTGCGCACTAACGAACTGATGAACGAGTGATTTTTCAAAGAACAAACTCAGGAATAAGCTAAGCAAGATTTCAAATCAAAGAGATGGAAAACGCATAGATACAGATACCGACAAACACTGAAAATAATTTCATATAAGATGCTGCAGATGTCAGAAATTAAGTTCAGACATTAAGCGGGAATATATAAACAAACATTTTTGGACGGCGCCATCTACCACAGACTACCATAGAGAGAAGCTCTGTTAAAGTAACAGGTGGTGTCCCCTCGAAAATCTAAACAAAATCGAATCAGTTCATTTATTGCTACCTTATGACATAAATGTCAATCAGACAGGCATTATTAGTCATCAAATCACGATAATGAACGAAATAAGACAAAGCTTTGGGAATTGATTCGTGAAATTGTCTCAATAAATACAATTCGTGCTCACAATACTATAGAAAATTATCACAGAAATCTTGAACTCGATCAAATTGCTTTGAGGTAATTACCAAGCAATTTGATCTCGTTGATTTCTGACAGAATTACTATCGAAAATTTCACTCTTATGTCAAAATGTCCATAAGAGGTGTAGAATTATCGCTGAATTACAGCGGTAATCATCCTACTATGTGGATTATCGCTGTAATCCAGCGCGCTAGGTGACAATTCAACTGCAATGACAATATTACTTACAATAATTGTAGTATCAACTATAACAATAAATAATATGAATCTTTTTGTATTCTTGAAATTTTCTACCGAATACCATTCGTTCTTTAAAAATTAACCAAATGATTCTGAAAAAAAACTGTTTTTTTTTCAAACTGAACACGGCTATTTTTTCGTTGTTTCAAAAAATTGCCCTCCTCCTTTGGAGTCGGGCAATTTATGCTTTGGCACAACGAAAAATATAGACCCGTGCAGTTTTAAAAAAACACGTTATTTTCAGAATTACCGGTAATTTTTAGAGCACTTATGGTATTTCCCCGATAGTATTGGGAGCACCTCTTTATTCAAATTCATAAATTTTATCTATCTTACAATTTCGTTAACCTCCACTGTTTTCAATATCCTACATACGTTGTGCGCCACTGTTCTCGTTCGTCCTTCTCTTGGAGGGCGAGGCAGACTGCTTGGCATGACCACCGCTCCAGAAATGTAATGATACCGCAAAAAGTGGAAGCTGCACCAGCTTATTACCTAATAAGTACTTTGGGTAAAACAAGGATATTGACTTTACTCAGATCGGTAGCGTTACAGAATTGCATTTATTGGAGCTGCCGATGTGGATGGTATTCAGGGCCGTCGGAAGTATGAAATATGTTACTGCTTAAATAATTTTCCAATGCTAAATTTATGTGAATCCGCGATTTAACTATTTTTACATATCAATATAGTGAAAAACAAAATTGAAATCAAAGATAATTATAATAATAGTAATGACGATAATAATATATATCCAGAACTTTTCGAACTCTGCAGACTCTATCTAGGTCATGTTGTAATCACTCATTGATTTGGGGTTGCATTTGAGAGAATGAAACCAGCACACCCTTTTATCAGTGTTGTCTTACGCTTCAGAGGATATTGAATCCGTTTTGGGGATTGAGAAGTACTGTAACGAAATGCATTACAACAAAATAGGAAATAAAATATGGTTACGTGGGGTGTGGGGTTAATATTTCTATCATTCAAAGAGTGTAACTTCTGGTCTATGACCGAGTACCAAATGGTAGAAACTATCATGTAGAGGTCATGGGAATTTTTCTTTTGCCTAAATTAATATGTAGTGTACCCCAAATAAAGTTAAAAAAATATCAGTCCAAATGAGTAATTGAGTAATAGGATGAGAATTGTGTTTTTTTGCCGGTTTTTCCTGTATTTTCAGAACATATTGGTACGAAATTTTGGGGAAGTTAGTTCGGTTGATTGCTCTTCAAGATAATATGTTAAAAGGCATCCGTTGTTTTCGGTGCCTGAATTGTTACATTCCAGCCTGAATTGTTACATTTTAATTCGAACTCTGTTGATTCATTTGATTAATAATCTACTACTCAATTACATGATACTGATAAATTATAAATTATTAAAAGTCAAAATAATGTGTTTTCTGTCCCTTGTTATTGTAGCATTTCAAGATTATGTTAGGAATTCAAATCACGAAGTCTCCTGAACATTCCCAAACAGAGCTTGCGTTTAGAAAATTGAAACATTTGTTTTTTCAAGCTTTTAATTACTTTTTATTTACCGATGGGTGTAATAAAATCTTACAAGTTAAATTTGACCCACTTCTAGTTAAACGATTAACGTGAAATTTGGCACGTCTTCGTAGTTCCCGTAACAATGCATTATGGATTTTTTGTTAGAAAAAAAAAACAAAATGGCGGCTTTAAGATGGCGGACGAGATTTGTGTTTATGGTCCGATTCAATTCAAAATTGGTAGGTGGAGGTTTCTGGGGTTGAAGATTATGAATTTTTTGTCAAAATTCATGGAATTGAACTGGCGGCTCCAAGATGGCCGACGATCTCTGTGATTATGGTGCGATTCTATTAAAAATTGTTATGTGGGTTTTTTGGGTCGGAGATTGTGAATTTTTTGTGAAAATTCACAAATTCAAGATGGCGGCTCCGATATGGTGGACAAGTTTTGTAATTATGGTCAGATTCGATTCGAAATTGATATATGGGGGTTTTCGGGGTCGAAGATCATGAATTTTGAGTCAGAATTCATAAAATCAAAATGGTGGCTACAAGATGGCAAATGATGTCTGTGATTATGGTCCGATTCTATTCATAATTGGTATGTGGAGGTTTTCGGGGTCAGAGATTATGATTTTTTGTCAAAATTCATGGATTTAAGATGGCGGCCCACAAACATTTTAAGTACAATTTACGTCATTTCGACCTTCAAATAGGTCAGCGCCCAAATTAGCGAAGGTAATTCTTACGTTATAATTACCTTAAATTTACCAATATGGGGAAGAAAATGGAAGTAATTCAGAAGTCGAAAATTGGGCAATCAAGACATTTTGCCTGATAAGTCGAAGGCATAAATAGGTAAAATTGCCTTCAGAATAGTCGACTGATTGTAAAAATGTAGTCATTTCCACCTATTTCAGGTTATTAACACTATAATAAAACAAACAGTAGGAGGTTAGAAGAAGATAATAAATGTTTACTGCATATTTTGTATCTTAACCAACATGTTTATTCGTAAAAGCTTTGAAGATGAACATGGCGTATAAAAAAAGAACTGTCAAGAAACGTACAGCAGAGAATGATTCATATCTAGTTCGGATTTTATTTGCAATACAAACTTTCCTATGATAATGTTGAATTTTACTTATGTAAAACAAATGGGCCCCTTCAAAATATCAAATTTGTATGGAAAAAATTCATAAAATTAAGTGTACTTCCTCAACTTCTTTTATCAAACACTGCAGAAACTCATTTCATAGATGAAGTATGTATATGCATATAATATACACCAATTTTTTGACTATTTGTCATTAAAATATAGTCGATTCACGAAAATTATGTATTATTTTTGCAATGGCGGAAACCCTTCAAGCCAAAAAATATGGCGTCTATCCCATATGGGACCTTCAAGTCGCATTTTCCTAAAATTTCAACTTTGAGAATACATAGGCTTTATGCAAAGTCGAAAGTAACCTTTATTCCTGACTTTGAAGTCCATTTTCCTCATCTTGGGATTTCAGACATTGTTGTCACGTGATGAAATACAAATTTGTTATGGGATGTTTTTTCATGCGATATGTCTATACGTCCGTTCTCTGGTTGGATTGGAATCGTGGATAATAAATGTATATTGTTTTTATTCGATATTCTGAGCAGAAACACTAAAACGATCATTTTAATTCCTAATACGGAGAAAACATAAACATTATTTTCTACTTCTTGTTGATGGTAAAACCAAGTATCTCTGTCCAGTCTATACCTAGTTACTCAAAGAAAACGATACATACTACAAAACCCCGTAATAAGTATTTATTCTGAAATTGAAGTGTTTATTCTGGAATTGAACATCAAATATCAGTGGTATTGAACATAGTACGCGATAATTGTATTCAGTGCACACTTTGCCATAATAATATCCATGATAATGTTATCTCAGTGTGAGGAGAAAATCTCTATCCGAAGAGAAATAGCCAATCATAACATTGTAAATATCAAATGGTGTGTAGTGATTGGCTCAAAAATGGAAAATTGACATGGCCGAGATATTATGATTCGCTTAAAAACATTAATTCGACGTTCCCGGACGCCGCAATGATTAGTGCTGAAATTTTCAAAGTCATCCTTTTAACGCATCAATCTTTTATTGTTTTGCTATTCGCTTTCGTTTTCTTGCACTTTATTCAATACATTTTTTTACCCATTTGTTTCAGCTGGACCAACTTCATTGAATTTCATTTTGTCGTATCATTGAAAACGTCACGGCAGTAGTTTACCGCTGGCGTCAGACGAAGCTTGTTGAACGCAGCTTATCTATGCATTCATTCTGTTCTTTCTGTCAATCCATCCATTACCGGCATAACCTAACATAAGCCTATTTTGTATTGCCTCCGTCGATGGTTAACACTTATTTGCTTTCATATTTTATTCATAAAAATGGATGATGAATGTTTTGAAATAGTTGAAGTCATTAAAAGATGTGGAGCACATAGTAGAATAATCTAATATACCACATAAGTAACATAATGGCCCTTATCTTTGTACTTTGGGAAGTGTAGGTTCGGATTTTATTCTCATTCTGGCAGCTAATCGATAGTAGTTGGTGGAATACTTGCATGGTTTATTAATTCTATTCGAATTTCTACTTGGCATTTTATCGATTTCTAAAATTCAGCTCCAAAATAAATTATTTGAGGAGAGTAAATTGTATCATGTCATGCTCATCCGAATCGATTTGGGCTTCAATATCTGATAATAGACCAAGTTACTTTGAGGAATTCATTTTTGGTAACTTTGACTTCGTTGTAGACATTTAGTCTTATTAAACAAATACTGTAGTAATCTCGCCCTCATTGTGGAACAGTAGGTATAAACTAGGACAAAAATGCCCAGGCAACTTAATTGGTGCCAAAATAGGTAATGTAGAGTGTATAGTGGACCTGTTTACCGACTTGTTTATTCCCTGACTATGTGAACATACATGAGGTAATAATTAGGTTAATATTTACTAGAAAGTATTCCCTGAAAGTTCAAGTATCTTGAACACATTTTGTTGGTCACCTTCAGGTGAAA